>ML778131.1:1929299-1952041 GCA_009831015.1 Picea engelmannii
AAGCTGAGATATGAGCCAATTGAGTGCCCAAACAAGAAAATAATTCAATCCAAACTTTTCAAGTGAAAATCATATCTTTGTCACTTACAATAATCTTGGGGACTCCATGCAACTTTTGAACTATTTCCATGAATGTTACAACTATTATAATTGCTTTAAAAGGATGAGAAAGAGAGCAAAAATGGGCATACTTTGTCAGTCGATCCACCACTACCATGATGATAGTATTTCCTTCAGATTTGAGATAACCTATAATAAAATTCATTGAAACTTCTTCCCAACAATGACTTGGTATAGCTAATGGTTGTAGAAGACATGACATCTTGATTCTCTCCCTTATTTTGTTGGCAGACCACACATTTAGACACAAACTTTTTGAACATCATTTTTAAGACCTTCCTAGAAAGAATCCTTCTTGATCCTATGGTAAGTTTTCAAGAACATTGAATGTCCTCCTATAAGAGAAGTGTGCAATTCCAAAAGGACCTTTTGTTTGAGTTGTGAATTCTTACATAAATATAGGTGATCATGATACCATAGCAAATCATTATTCCATACAAATGTATCTAATGCACTGGGGTCCTCTTTTAGTTGTTGAATGATCTTGCATACCTCTTGATCTTTCTTCTATTCTATCCATGCTTCTTCCACCCAATCATATTGTTGAATAGAAATAACACATATTGAACCCTCATTTTATTCTTCTTTCCTTGAAAGTGCATCTACCACAATATTATGTTTTCCTTTCTTGTAGATAATTTTAAAGTCATAACCTAGAATAGACATTTTTGTTGCTCTTTTGAAGACAATTGTTTCTCCAAGAAGTACTTTGAAATATCATGATTTGTTTTTAATTTGAAGTGTCTTCCTATTAGGTAAGGGCACCATCTCTTAACTACATGTAGTATGGACAACATTTATTTTTCATAAATGGGTTTGAGTAAGTTTTTTCCTTTATGTTGGTTGCTTTCAAAGACAAGGGGCCTTCCTCCTTGCATTAAAATTGCACCAATGCCATGGCTCGAGGCATCACTCTCCACAATAAATGTTTTTGTGAAGTTAGGTGTGTCTAGGACAAGAGTTGTACACATAGCCTCCTTAAGTTTTTCAAAACCTTTGGTTACTTCTTGAGTCCAAAAAAATGCTTCCTTATGTAATAATGTTGTTAGAGGTGTCGTTATTTGACCATAGTTCTTCGAAAACTTGCACTAATAGCTTGTCAATCCTAAGAATCCTCTAAGTTTATTCAAGGTTTTTGGAATTGGCCATTCCCTCATAGCTTTAATTTTGTTAGGGTCCACTTTTACACCTTCAGGATATAAAATATGACCCAAATATTCCACTTCTTGAACCCCAAAGACACACTTGGAAGGCTTTGCATAAAGTTGTTTCTCTTCCAAAAGTTGTAATACTCTGTCAACATGTTATGCAAGTTTTTCCCAAGATTTTTTGTAGATTAGTATGTCATCAGAAAATACTAACACAAATTTTCTAAGGAAGGGTTTGAAAATAGAATTCATCAAGCTTTGAAATTTTGAAGGTGTAATAGTAAGTCCAAATGGCATAACCAAAAACTCAAAATGATATTCATGTGTTCTAAGGGTTGTTTTGGGAATGTATTACTGCCTCATTATGAGTTGATGATATCTTGAATGAAGATCCAACTTAGTAAAGAAAATTGCTCCATGCAATTCATTTAATAATTCATCAACGACATGACTAGGAAACTCATATTTAATGGTCATTTTGTTTAGTTGTCTATAATATGGACACATACACTATGAAGCATCCTTCTTCACAACCATCACTATTGGTGAAGAGAAATAACTTTGGCTAGGTTGAATGATGACAACCTCTAACATTTCTTGGATCATACACTCAATCTCACTTTTGTGTGCATATGGATACTTGTAAGGCCTAATGTTAGGTGGTATATTTCTAGGTTGAAAATAAATAACATGAACATGATCTCGGTTAGGTGGAAGACCCTTAAGCATCTCTCCAAATACCTTGGAATGATTGTTGATAACTATTTGGAGATCCACTAGAGCAGAGGATATAGATGTTTGAACATTTAGTGAGCATGATTTGCAATTACACCATGGTGTCCCTTTTTGAGTAATTTTGTCATGCTATTAGAGCTTATCACCTTAGAGGGTTTCCCTTGGATACCTCTAAGCTCAATTTCCTTGCCTTCCAAGGAAAATCTCATGAAGATATCTTGAAAATTAAGGGCCACTGTTCTCGATGATTGTAACTATTGGACCCCTAATACAACATCAACACCACCCATTTGGATGGTTGTCATGGGGCTATCCAATAAATACTCCTCCATATTGAGCTTAATACTATCACACTTCCCAAAAATTTTTATGGTACCTCCATTTGCAATCATTACTTGAAACTTTGGTGTTGGAAATACAAAGCAATTGAGATGTTTTTCTAATTTGTAATTGATGAAGTTATGGGTACTACCAGAATTAATCAACGTTGTTACCTTTTTCTTTTTGATGTATCCTTGTATCTTGAGGGTTTGTGGAGTAGTGATGTTGGCCAATGCATGAAAATATATCATTGGAGTAGTCTCTTATAGATCTAGATCTTGTGATGGTTTTGATTCTTGGTCTTCTTCCTCTTCATAGTCTATGTATAATAATTTATTCTCACTGCATTTATGCCCCTTACTATACTTGTTGTCACAATTGAAACATAGTCTCTTTGCTCTTCTTTCATCCATTTGTTGAGGTGTCAACATTGTCAGTTGAGAGAGGTTAGAAGAGAGAACATTGTGCTCTCTACAGTTATTAGTGGCCACCCTTCTAGTAGCCATATTTTGTTTTCCACTTTCCTTGCCATATTGAAAGCTTTCTCTAGGGATTTAGGTTTGAAGAGATGCACCTCATGTTGAATGTTCTCCTTTAAAGTGCCCATAAAGAGATCTAACAAATTATCCTCTGGAATGTTATTTACCCTAATATTGAGCTTTTGGAATTGTTGAATGTGCTACATAATTGGGCCTTTTTGCCTAAGATTTATCAATTGACTAAAGAATGTATTCCTCTTAATATTCCCATAATGTGTTATCAATTCATCTGTAAAAATGGACCAAGAGATAATATAATCTTTTTTATTTCACAAATCCCTTGATACCGAACACATTGATCATTTTCTTGGCACTTGGTGTAGGTCAAAGACTTTATCCATTTGGAATATCCATTTTATATGATCTTTACCATCAAAATTTCTCATATCGATCTTTGGAATGAAGTATTTCCTTGGTGCCGCACTGAAATGTCGATGATGTGGATCTCAAAGTGATGAATAATCATGATTCTGGGACTTGATCTTTATTTCTTCTACATTTTCATGATTTCCTTGCATCTTGTTATCTTCTTTAGGGAGTCTCTCATCTAGGGTATGTAATAACACGTCATAAATGGAATTTTTTTTATTCTTCCATCTTCTTTTCCATATGTTCCCGAATTCCATTCATTTTTCTATTGACGGATCCAAATGGCCTATCAAGCAGTTAAGAGATAATGCTCGATGGTAGGTCCCAATCAGACCTACTCTTGCTTGGTGTAGCGTTTCTAACTAGGATGTGGGCCTGGTTGCCGCAACAAATTAAAATAAGAAAAAGGGGAAAAACAACGAACCATCCCCCAAATAATTATAATTAAATACGAATCTAATCTAAAACAGAAATGAACTAATCTGATCTAACTACTTCTAATCTATCATGCGCAGGAGCAAAGCTAATAGATGAATACAATATAAGATGATATTATTGGTTGCACAAATAGTTCAAGACAAACAACAATATATGAAAATGATAATGCATCAAATATAAATGCAAATAGTTACAAATTACATTTGCAATACCATTCACGTATCCATTAGAAATTGTAAATGCATAAGCATCTTAAATAACATGTACAAAAATAGATTGTATAACAAATTATTCAAGAAACTCATGAAACAACCGCACATGAAGAAGAGTCACATATACAATCGTGAAGCATTTATGATCCTGAAATGCCTTTTGCTCTTTATTGAATCAGAGATAAGAGTACCATTCGAAGCTACAATGGGTAAAAGTCATTCTCTTCGTACAATGAATTCTCTTTTATAAAATAAGAGAGACTCTTCATTTTATGTAATTGTTCATTTCTTTCCGTTACAACTTTTCATTTCATCTCCCTTTGATTTGTTATCTTACCATTCAAATTTCTCTTACATATTTATTAATAAATATATTTCAATATAGACATAAGTTAAGAAGACTTTTAAATTTGTCATATTCACGTTGTATGAATTCCATGAGTCACCATACTTGGAAATATCTTCAATTATGCCCAACTATGTCTGCTTTTGTTCTTCGAATTTTCTGAGCATTTTAGTGATGAATCTGGTAAAACGTACTTTACTAAAATCTTCTTCATTTTTCCATATTTACAACGAGCTATCTCATGCTTGATTTGACCACCCAAAACTTGAAATATGCATTTTGGAACAATTCATGGTCCATCTCCAATTAAATTTGTGCCTCATTTCTCCTGAATTTTCTTGTAATTTATGTTTTTTATCTGGTTCAAATTCTTCTTCTAATATATTCTTCACCCAATCATCTTTCCAAAGAGTCCTCTCTTTCTTTATTTGGATTCATGGATCATGAGTTATGGTTGCCTAAAGTTTGCACAACCAATTTTCGCTCCAAATTATTGGCATGTTGTTTTCTGCAATTTCTAAGGTTTTACATTACTATTCTGACATGATTACCTCTCCCAACACATTCTTTGTCTTTATACCTTTCCAACAAGGTATCATGGGCCTAATTCCGACACCTGTAACTGAAGATATGTCCGTTTGAAAATCAACGCTCAACAACCCTTGATCTACCTATGGGTGAATATGGGTCGTTGATCTTTAACCTGGAAATAAAAATCCCACATGCATAAGAAAATCCAAAACTGAATGGTTTAAAAAGTCTTAGCCCCTTATCTAATTTGTATAAGAACCTAGAGAAGGCATAGGATCTCGGGCTCATATTGTAATTTTGGCGAATAATCCTAGTTAAAATAAGAAAATAAAATAAAAAGAATTAATTTAATCAACCTACATTAAAAATAAAGTTAATAAATAAAAATTAATAGAATTACCAAAATCCACATGAAAATAAAAAATTAATAGAAATTAATCCCCCACCCTTGTGCAATTATCAAAAATATAAAAATACGTGTTAAATAACCTTCTTGGGGTCATGGGTAGTCAGACTGGTGAAGTTACGTAAACTTCCCACTCTGATGAGCTAGCATTATGATGGCTTACGATGGCTCCAAACTCCGATGATGGCTTGTCAGGATGGCATGTATCGGGATGGTAATAACTCACAACAACTCAACACTCTGAGAACACTCCTCTCCGATGGTCTATCGAACTCCGACGACGACTCAACATTGTCGGGCTTCGACGACAACTCAACACTATCGGGCTTTGATGACTCTCAGACTATGATGGGTCGAAATGGCGAGTTAAGGAGTGTTGTGTGAGCTCCGATGGATTGCCCTCAAAGTCCGATGGTTGGAGAGGGCGAGTTACGAAGTGCAACTCACGCCAATGAACTGAGTTCGATGGCACCATTTTGATGGAACCTGTCGATGGTTAAGCTTGAGGTCCAAAAAATTATTATAATATTCTAAGGTTCCAAAGGCATTCGGGATAAAAAAATTAATGGGTAATTTTGATAGATATTTACAAGGAGAAATATTAAAACTAACTCGAAACCTAAGTTTTGTTATAGCGTAATTTGTAATGTCTTTCCAAAATGTTTGGGAGGGAGGTAGGGATTCCATGAAGCTATGAGGTGTGTCTTAATGGTAATTCTCCATGGAATTTACCGTGAAGTGAAGGTGAGGACCAATGGGAAGAAACTTGGGGAGAGGTCTCATTAGATATTATGTTGAATTTTAATGAGGGGAAAAATGTAAAAAGTTAAATTAAAATGAATATGAAACTAAATCAAATGAGAAAAATAAAATGAATATGTACAACCTAGGACTTAGGTGATAAGAAAGGGAAAACAAAATTAAAATGAAAATTAAAACAAAAAAGAAAAGAAAACAAATAGATAATATATATATATATATATGAAAAGTTAAATTGTTTCTAATTGTACGGGGAGATATGAGAAAAATGAGGATGTACATATTATACATTAGGTTTTATGCAAAACACTCCATGTAACAAATAGTTTAACCATGTAAAAACATTTTTAAAGTGAAATTTATTTACCCCATGTAAAAATAAATATCTAGAGTTATTCTCAGGAAAACCATGGGGAATAACAAACCATGGGAAATTGTATTGTGCAATCAAACCATATGGTTTTGCAAAACCGAGAGTAAAATGGAAATAAATAAATATAAAAATAGTAAATAAAAATAAAATAAAAACAAAAAGAAGAAATAAATCAAATAAAAATATACAAATTATGTACAACAATAATAATAAAATAAAAATTAGAAAAATTAGGCCAAGTTATACACTAGTCGGGGTTCCGGATAAGGATCAAGGTCAGGGCTTCATCAATACAAAGGCGATAGGAACAAAACCGGCTGAGGGTTGGACAATACAAGGCTTAGTCCACAATGTTGACTATTGGCTTCAAATGACAGATAAGATTCGTAACAGAGAGAGGTCTAGGCAAGAGGAAGAAGATCAAGGGATTCCCCTACATCCATTTCAAGGCTGGAGTGACCATGTCAATGAAGTGGCCCTGTGAACCTGATCCCGCAACCACAAAAAATATGAGATTAGTTATGTGATTAAGAAGACACTTGCCATTATACCATAAACATTACATTCCCTATCTTCAATCAAACTTATGAATGAGTGTCGGGCTTCTTCAAAAATAACCATGGATGGTTGTAGATAAGTTTCTTGAAAACTGTATATTCCAAGTCTCAAACTCAAAAGAAGGATTAGTGATCTTGTGATTCAAGTTAAGAGTGAAACTAAAGAATCTGATCAATATAGAAGAGCATAAAGATGAAGGCATTAGGCACAACATGCAAGCAAGAGGATGCAAAATGCAAACATGTTTTTCATTTAAGTCATCCATTAAAAAATCCCCAAGATCAAACTTATTCAAGGCATACAATAGAACATCAATCTCTACAACCATATAAGATCATCAAACACTTCGAAATCTACACAAGATCCCAAAGATGACTTGTCAATTTCATCATACAAATGTCAATGAAGCATCATAAGACAAGAAGCATAAGATCACAAGGATTAAAAAACCTTCAAAAATACAATCATCAATAAATATCAAACCCCCAACTCCCTCAAAGTAGATGAAGAATAAACATTAGGCTCATAGTAGTAAATGATAAGGCATTAGTGTTCAACTTTTAGTAGGGGGGGCCTTTTCCTTTCGTTTGTGATAGCAAACATAAAAGGGGGGTTGTTGTGGCTACACCAATTTTTTTCCATTTGATACCTATATTCATCCATCTCATTTTCCATATGTGCACTATTTTCATTCATATTCTTTTCTACATGTTTTCAATTTTCATTCATCTTATTTTCCATATGTTTCGAGTTTTCATTCATCTTCTTTTCCACCTTTTCAATTTGGTGATAGATTCCATCTGTTTCTTATTGAGTCATGGTTTATCTCTTTGGATGTTTATTTCTTGAAGTAACTTTTAGAGGAACCTTTAAATCCATGTGAGAAAATAATAATTCTCCTATTTTTCCTCTTGTCACAAATTTTGAATCACCAAAAATAGATCTTTCAATCAAAAGTTGTGCCAATTGTAAGTTACGTACCTTTCAAACCCTAATTTGGAGTATGTTTGGATGGATGATCTTTGTCTTGATATATCTATGAAATTTAAACCCTTCCGAGTCTAAAATTTTGGCCTGTAGTACTTTGATATGGCTTCTTAAACTCCTGAAAATTTCACAGTTTGAACCTTCACTAATAAATATTTATAGCAAAAATACCAAAATGTCTTGTTTAAGACTAATTTCAGAATTAGTAAACAACCCCAACTTCCATTAGATATATCTCACAAATTAAATGATTCAAAATCCAAAAAAAAATCCACATGTGATTAGATATGTCTTCTCAAGATTCTGAAAATTTCAGAGTCTAAAACTTCACCAAATTGTTTTTATAGAGAAAATAAAAAGATGACTTGTTTGAGACCAATTTCAGGACTAGTCACAAACCCTAACTTCCAAAAAGTATATCTCCAAAACTATAATGACCCAGAACCTAAAATTTGGACCAGACGCAACTCCCTGTGTCTCCTCAATATCCATAAAAATTCACTATCTAAAACTTCCAAAAAAAAACTATAGCGAAAATTCCAAGATGACTTGTTTAAATTTGATTTCAGGATGAGTCATAAACCCTATCTTCCACAGGCTATATCTCCAAAATTGTAAAAAAAAAAACTTGAAAAGTTTTACTGGAAAAACTATGATGTGTCTCCTGAGTAACCTAAAAATTTAGCTATCTAAAGTGTCCTAGAATTTTTTTTATAGCAAAAATGCCAAGATGACTCAATTGAAGCAACAAAACCCTAGGATCAATGCTCTTATACCAAATGTTATGAACCAACACCTTGAAAATGATAAAAATTCAATGAATAATAGTCCACTTTGAAGGGGGAACCTCCTTTTATAATATATTCAATGTATAGTATGAGATAAGATGATCTTAAGACTATGTCTCCTTGGTATATATATAGGAGACGAAGGGTACAATTATAATGAAAGGGTACAATGAAGGGTTCTAGCCTACATGCAAATATAACACTAGAAATGTAATAATTCAATATCTAGGGCTTATAAGGGGTTTTATACTTAACACAGGGCTTTGTCTAAGATTTAACAAGCTATCCCATATACATTTAGTAGAGTAGCCTAAGACTAAGGGAAGATTAAAAAACCTTCTTAATCAAACCATGAGGGGATAAGTTTGAATGTGATTTGACAAAAATCACGTGGATAGATTATTTTGAGGGTGATGGGTCTGTGATCATAAATAGAGCAAGTGGTAAGTTTTTTTTAATAGTAACTAGGCAAGTTGTATTATAAAGAGACTACAACAAAAAATGCAATTGATATTACATTCATACCATGTTCAAATAGGTTCAAACTAACTACTTTGTAATCCTTAACCATGCCTATAACTAGCCATCAACACAAAATGGCTTGGCTTTTGAACAAAATATCCTAGACTATCTTAGAACTATAAACTTTGTAATAGATGTCTAATACTCTAACTATGCAAAAAGACACAATAGCTAACACATTGCATATATACTAGAAGCATTGTGCATGCACGCACTGTAGTGACTTTCTCTTGATTAGCAACTACCATCTCTTCATCAAATTGATTCACCATTTATTTTCCCCACCTAGCACCTCTAAACGAGCATTATGCCTTTTTCTGAGTTAATGTTGCATATTATTCCCTATTGCGTGAATTTAGAACTAGAGTGTGAAGAACACTGCAATATGCCTCTACCACAACTAACTACTTCCTCGACTCTAATATTGAACCCATTCTCTCAACCATCTAAGTTGTAATCCTTTGCTCCAAAGAAACTGGTTATTATAGAGAATATAATAAGATGTTCTTTTGGGAAAGAATATTTGATAAGGAATATGTTCAACATTTGATAATGAAACTTGGACCTACTCTTCTTTTATTCTAGGTGTATTTGTTGTTCTTGGGTTTGATATCCATTAGATACCATTCATAAATAATGTCTTCCCCAAGTTCGTTATAGGGGCCTCGAATGATTGTTCTTCCATTTTTTAAATTTTTGATCAAGGGTGTGATAATGTTGCCTACAAGAATTATTTGTATGGGAGGGATGGTTGAGATGGATTCCCAAATATAAATTTAACGTCTTCTCTTTCCTTGCTAGTTATTGGGAACACATACAATAATGATGTGGAGTTCTCTACTCATTTGAATATTAGTAAAATATTATGAGATTCAATGACATGCTTTATTCTCATGATCTAAGCTAAGGGATTATGGGTTCCAAATAGATGCAAGTTGCATTGAATCCCCTCCTGCTTCTTTAATGTTGTCATCACAATCCCTCCATAAAGTATCCTTGAGTGCATTGAAAACTTAGTCTTGACATAATTGGTTTTATTGTAAAAGAACTACTACATGTTTTTCATTTTTTAAAAATTAATTATCTTAATCTATTTTATTTTTCTATTGTTCCCAATCCTTTATAGTTCCAAGAGGGGATTTTCATTGTTTCCCAATTTATTTTTGGAGGAAGTTAGAAAGGCTGACAAAAGGTTGGTGAATAATAAACCTTTGTAATGCTCTTTCAACTATTTATCTATTACTGAAAGGAATATTTATTTTTTAAAACTAGAATTGAAGATTTTTTTTATTTATATAAATATAAAACATGTTGTACCAAAGCAACAACTAGTACAAAATTCCTCTAGAAGGTTTTCAACGCTACATAATTCTATATTGCTAAATACATACAAAAAGGTGACTATTGGCCCAACATTCCAAGTATTTTTGCAGATAGTCTGCTGAATATACTATCCTAAAATGCAAATAACACGAAAATCCTTTCATACTAGTTAATCTTTGGCATTGTTTTGATATCCTGGCTCCTTTGTAGCTTACTAGTTGTTTCCATCTTCTATCTCCATTGGCACTTGATGCCCGTTTTCTACCTCTGCCTCTCCTCCATGAACAAAGGTTTATGTGTCGTTGTTATTAGATGCCAAAGATAGGTTATCCACATGCTATGCTAAGAACAGAGACCTCGACCTACCACACTCGACCTCAATAGAATCCAAGCAACTCCTGAAACTTAGACAAAGACTTGACACACTTTCATAATGGGACCTGCTCACATGTTCCAACTCGACAACTTTAGTTGTAAGGGCTAGAATAACACTCATGTTCGCTTGCTCAATTTCCTCATGCCTCCATAAAAAAATTTGGTCTCCTGAGAGTCCTCTCTAGCCATTACTTTCCTCAATGTTGTCCCTACATCAATGGGAAGGTTCGCCTCTAATGTAGCTGCCATGCCTTGACCCCTGCCTGGTGCAAGCCTCTAGATAACCCAAACTCCCTCTCAACACCTGAGTAGAGATGCTTCTATGAGATGCCAGACGGGAGCATAAAACCCATTACTCTCAACTACCATTACAACACACTAGAACCTCCATAGAAAACCTTCCTCTGTCACGGAAAACTCAGGAAGAGATCTCCACCACATGTACACAAAGGAAATTCCACTCTCCAGGTTCTCGCTCAACTAGGCTGCAGGGCTAAGGAGTAGACTCCAATTCCCAAAACAACAAATCCCATATGCACCCCCCATATCCTCCAACTCCGATATATCACTTGCATTTTCCATCATTGCAATTAAATGCGGACAAGCTCGAATGTGCATGTTGACCCTCCACACTCTTAAGAGCATGCACGCCCATATGGTTTTCCATGCTAGATGTCCATCGGGCTCACAAGTTGTTAGTTTGAAATGACCGATCATTAACAAGTTAAGGGATGGGGAGAGTATGATACTCCCCATTTTTGACCATATGCCCCAAATGCAAAGTTGTTGCGAGCTTGGCCCATGCATCAACTTCCCCGTTCAACGACCTTAATGTTTGATTAATTCCATCAAACTTTGCAGTTGGTGCCCTCCTAGTTTCAAATTAAATTTTATAGCTCGAATGATGATCATTGAATCTCTGAAGATCATCAAAGCTTTGATTCCTCGTGATTTGAAAATATTTAGACTACACCATAAGGAGTAGGCCTTAGCTAGGTTGCTAAACCCCTGCACAAGCCCCTAGGAATTGTGAACTAGCTTGTTCCCCCCGAGATCATGAAGACTCCCACCCACAAAATGAATCTTATTATTACTATTTGAAATATCTTCAATCACCCAAGCAACATAATCTTGTCATAGTTGTTAAAGAAACAAACATTTCCTCAATATCTACCTCCCCTAATTATCAAAGGGGTGTAGAGTTCGCTTATTTTAACAATTACAAGCAATTCACATGATATATTTTCAATACATGTATACCACTCTTAGGAGATACACTATGTGCATAACTGCTAATATCTTAAATTACATGTTAGAGCAATTGTTTCCCAAAAACATTACCTATTCTTAAAGGTCAGAATTAGAAAAAAAAGAAGAGATATAGTTATCAATTTTCATTTATAGGTAAAGTCAATAAATCTTTTTGTTATTTGGTCATCCAATGGATTCAAGACAAGAGAGGTGATTTTATGATAAAATAGCGACAAGAGAGGTGATTTTATGATAAAATAGCTCATAAAAAATGCCATGCACATATACAACTAATTCCTTAAGTTGATTTCTAGGATCATAATGATAAGAAGTATGAAAGTTTTTTCATGACCATCCATTCTTTCTTTAGTGTAGTAAAGATATTTAATATGCATTAACAATTGAAATTGTAAACTTCCATACCCACTATGTTATAACATTTTGGTAATACAAAGTATTAGTTCAATAAATTTTCACGAATATTACTTAGTATTTGGTTAAGTACACTCGTATACATTAATAGTGGGTTTAATGGTTAAGTACATAGCCCGAGTGAAGTTAATGGTTAAGAACATGTGTTTCCTCTTAAAATGTCACAAGTTCAAATCTAAAGGGGTAAGGTATGTATACCTCCATAAACTTTACCAGCTACAAAATTTTCATTAAAAAAAAAAAAAATTATAAATTTCATTACTGGAAGAATATTTCGACCCTTCATGAAATTATTGGACTTTGAAACTCTATTTAAAATTTGGGGTGTATTTCCCACACTATCCACTTAGCTCAATGGAATGCTACCAAGTATTTACCTGTATCCCAAATGCCGCTCCACATAGTTGAGTTCTCATCCTTTCGGAGCAACAGATAATCATTATCACCAGGAGCAGCAAGCATGGCGATGACGATCGGCAATATTTCGACGTGGGCAATCCCCAAGCTCAAACTGAAGTTCACCTCAATCCCCACAGCAAATGCCATCGTCTTCTCTTCTACCAGAAGAGTGTCATCTGTGAACGCTACAAATTCAAATGTACTCCTCTTTTCATCCCAACCACATAGACAAACGAATACGAATGAACGCACTCTCTCCTTCACGGACTCTGAAACTTTCCAGGAAACGAAGAAGCCCAAATACTGGAAGCCAATGTGTCTTTACTATACTCAGAACAAGTGCACCAAGGTATCGTCTTTACAATATTCTTGACCGACAAACCTATTTGTATAGTTTCATAATTTGAAGTATGATATTTTTCTGTAACATTTCGTGGGATTTTATATATGGAAATCGAAAGGCTTGGGTCAGAATTAATAACATTCTCGCTTAACAGATTTCTTTGACATATTTCCGTCTGAAGTTACGGGGATTTATTATTTTGCTCATCCCAATATCTGTAGCAATCAGAAGTGGCCCTAAAATCAGACGAATTTCCGTCATTCCTTAAAGTTGTTGATTGTTGCAAGAGCACACTGAAATTCAATCTACTGTGAAATTATCAACATGATGATAAGTAGCAGGTAATGAAATTAATGTTGCCAATGTTGTTGGGCATTTGACTTGTTCCATGTTGTCAGGTACCTGGTTTGAATTTCCTAGGTTAGGCGCACTAGTATACACCATCTGGTTTGAATCTCCTGTGTTAGGCTCACTAGTATACACCATCTGGTTTGAATCTCCACGGTTAAGCGCACTAGTATACACCATCGGATCCACGAATATGGAAAGTGTTATCCACAATCTTGCACCCTAGTGCAAAGCCTTCACAAGGTACAAAATGAGTGGAACATTGGAAGTGTTACCACTGTCACCGAGGCAACAACTTCCCTCGTTTTAGTAAATGACGGATCCGACACAAGGGAAGCTTCCCTAGTAGCCTCTAGGGTTCCTGTGGCAAGACAATAAAATCTAAGGTCTCCTAGGTAGCTAACCAATTCACCACGCTAACCAATTCACCAAGCAAGTTATGGATAAGGTGGTCACTCAAGGTAAGTTCCCGATTTGAGTTAATGTGTATATAGGGCTGTTTTAAAAGGTTTGTCAAGTTATTATTTTATGCAAAACAATCCCCAAACACTACAAATCAAGAAAATATCAGTGGCTGTTGCAAAACTTGTATAAGGATGATAATCTACAACAGTCAACAAGTTATAACAACAACACGATTTAGCCCTTGAAACAAGTTGTAAGGAAGTAAAATTAGGGCTTAAACAATGGATACAATTAGGGTTTAAACAACTAGTTAATTCTGAAATTTGAAAAGTCATATAACAGCCAAAATTACAAAGACGTCCAGCCCTTGTAAGGCTGTAATAAAAATTAGCAAGACAATTTATGATATTAAGATAATTTTCAAGTCAATTATATGCACAATTGTGAACACGTCTAGGCTGGAAATGTGTGCAAGCTGTTATAAAACCCTAGAATTATCTTAGAGCATAAAACAAAAGGTGAAATTTAAGTTTTAAGTTCTAGATTGACTAGATGGGAAAGGATTAGTGCATGCTATTTTTTTTTGGGCATATGGGATTAATTAAGGACTCCTTTGAGGGGATGTAAGTAGATTTAGGGTGATATCTAGGGTTGTCCACTACAAATCCTTGAATATCCACCTAGTACCTTACAAAACTTCGAGATAGTTCAAGGGAAGATACTCCACTAGTAATCTTCCAAGAGCTTTGAAAAAAGGTACGTGTTCAAGAAAAGTATGAAGAGAATGCACCGCCACCACTAGAGAAGTACAATTACACTTGCAATCATTCATAAACAAAATCCAAAAGATTAAGTGAGACCACTTACTCAAGAAATCCTTTCAATCTTCAAAACCCTAGTAGTAAGCATCCATAAAGTTGTATAGCAATCCACAAGACACCTCCACAAGAAGTCGCTCTAATTATCCATCCATAGCAAATTTAGAGAAGAGAAAGAGTAGACAAGTAATAGTTGTTATCCACAAGTAGCAATGAATCCAAATGAGAAGTGCTTCTCTTATTTATATGAGAGATCTAGCACCCTTCTCATTAAAATAACAATATTTTTCTAGCATAAGCCCTAAGAAAATATAAAATTACCTTTATCTCTTTTCAAACTCTAGAGATAAGGCCACAATACATAAAATATCCATGATACAAGAGTGGATAGGTCAACAAGACCCCCAACGATGCTCCCAAAATGAAGTAAAAGTGCTCTAATGCCAAGTCGTCCTTTGTAAATGCATGATAAAGGTCACATGTGTGACATGTGTGATCTTTAAGAGTGGACGACTCACTCAAAAGTTGTGTTTAAGGGCTCCAAAGTGAAATGTTCCCTCGAAAGGGTGCAACGTTTCATCCTCCAAGTGACATATCAGCTCCATAAAGGTGCCATGTCCTCTCAAAAAAATGCTAGTTCATCTCTGTTATCGTGCAATTTGTACTTGCCCAAAAGCCAAAGGCAAGTGAACAACAAATTGGCGTAACAGGAGGTTGTCCTATCACTATCACCTAAACAAGACACCTCTTTCTCTTTAGGGGTAGTTCCCCAGGGGAGACATCCCCGGTGACTTGGGGGTTTGAGAAGGCTAAGGTAAGAGTATCAAGAAATTTCTTCCCCTCTCACAAGTTACTCTAATCAGAAAGTCCTAATGGTTTTAACAAGATGAAGCAAAGATTTGCTTAAGTGTACCTGCCCAGAACAAGACAACAAGAAAAACACTATTTGTAAGTACCAATTGATGTTAGTGCTTCATAAAACCATGGACTTTGGATAAAGGCATAAGATGATATAAAAGATGAAGCAACAAAAATATTTATTGCAACAATGTATATATAGTGTTATCGCACAATTTGTACTTTAATCCAAAGGAAAGGTAAACGGAAGGCAAATTGGCGTAACAAGAGGTTATCCTATCACTGTCACCTCAATAGGATTCCTCTTTCTATTTAGGGTTTATGGCCCAGGGGAGACGTCCCCAGTGACCTGGGGGTTTGAGAAGGCAAAAGTGAAAATGTTTATGAAAATGTCCCCTCTCACAAGTCACACTGATCAGAAAGTCCCAGAGTTTCAACCAATGAAGTAATAAAGATTTAAGATGTACCTGCCCAGAACAAAGCAACGAGAAAATATATCTTTTGCAAGTACAACTTGCTGTTAGTACTTCATAAAACCATGGACTTTATCAATAAAAGCAATAGTTGATATATGGTGAAGCAAGCAGAAATTTATAGCAGCAATGTTTATAAGATAGTAGCTTCACAATAAATGCCTTAAAATGGCTTTTATATGACCAAGAATAATTACTCATCAATACCAAAATACTAGCATTTGTCAGAAGCAAATAAGGCAGTGTATTTATCAACTTTCTCAATTGCTTTTAGGTGCTTTTAGTGCTGCAATAGATGGCTGTAGCTTACTTTAGTAACAACAACAAATAGGTTAGTAGGTTAGACTATTCTAAGGTTAGGAGTAGTTAGTAGGGAGCTTAAGGTAAAGGTTTTGATGGTGGTTTTTGTCAATCACTCAATAGCAAGGCTTAGATCAATGCTTTTAGGGCAAATGGAGTATTTTAGGCAGCAACAAATCTTGAAGGAACACATGATAATAAGAGAACTAAAGACAAGAGGGGTCAATAATTGAAGTGTTGGTAACCGAAGCCTTCAATCACCAAACCCTAGGGGGAAAATGGCTACTAGGAAGTAGGTAACCCTAGGCCCTAGTAGTTTTCCTCCTTCTTTAGCTCAAAGGTGAAAAAGATGAGCAAAATGTACTAGGGTGTTGCAATGGCAAGGCCCTTAGCAAAAGCTTCAAGAAAATCGACTTTCTAGCATAATCTAGTATATGAAAGCTATTAAGGCAAGGACAATAACATGTGTTTAGCCTCCTAGGGTTTCAGGCTAGCAATTTCATAATCTTAGTACAAATGCAAGATAAATGTAACTATAACCATTCAATGAATAAGAATTGCAGAAAATTTACTTACATCCACCAAGAATCATCTAGCAAATACTCTAGTTGAACATCTCCATCAAGAAAAATGCCAAAATAGTCCAAAGCAAGCCTCCTTCAAGAAGTGCGCACTAAATTTCAGTCATGTAACCCCAATTAGGGCGCAAATTTCAGACCTCACACTTGTGTGAGTGAAAGATGATGAAGAAATACAAGGGAAAATCCCTTATTTATACAGTTACAATGACCAGAATTAGGTCAAAAAGGCCGACATGGCCAGTTACATGTAATATCATGTTTTTACATTAAATGACAAATTAAAACCCTAAATCAAGCAGAAAAGGTGACGTCATGCCCTTTTAGGGTGACGTTAGGCCTTTTTAGTGCAACGTTGGCCTCCAGGAGCAAAATGTTAGGCCTCCCAAGGCCTCTGGATCAAACCACACGTGCCACTTGGCACATAACTGCCTCCAAAGTGTCCAAAACGCTGGGTGATGTCAAGGGTCACAAAGGTGACGTCATGGGTCTTCTAAGGTCTACATCATAGTGAGAAGGGAAAGACCCCCTTGGATCCAGGCCTGCTAGGCTGTCTCTGGTGGAACGTCCTCCTCTTTCTCTGGTGCAAACCTCTGATCTGTCTCTGCCCCTGGCTGGGGTCTCAGTATCCATATGGTGGGCTTTTAGCACTATGGAGGTCCGAACTAATCATCTCCCCATGTCTACCTGTCTGTCGGGTGTGGCCCTGCAACAACGACAAGTACGCCCTCCATGGGCTCATAAGTCACAGGGATCATAACAATTTCAATCACATCTAATAATCAAGTTGTTTAAACATGTGCATAAAACCCCCTTTCCCAGACAAGTGCTCAAAGACGTTATGCTATTCTACAAGCCAGGTTTGGAGGGGACGTTAGAAGGTCCTATTGGGCTAATTCTCATTGGTCGTGGGATGTTTCGAGGTGAAGACAAATCCAGGCCATGTAAGTGGATGAGGTGGTGAGGGATGTCTAAGCAATGGGCGCAATGATGACAGGGGAATGCATGGCTTACTTGTGGGTGCCTCTCAAGAGGGTGAGCTGCACCTTGTCATGAATGCAAGTGTTTCCAAGCCCATTCAATGCCTTTTATCTTTTATCTTATTGATTTTTCTTTCAAGAGACTAGTTAGGGGACACTGCCCTGGCTTGGTGACCAATGGTGACAGTGTTACCCACAAGCATTTCACGGAGATGAGAAGGCTGGCTCGTGATGAGAACCCCTTTCTCTTGGCTATGCCACTTAGGGCCTCTACCCTGGTGTGGTGACCAACTGAATGGTAGTGTCATACCACTACATGCCCATGGACCTAATAAGTTGGCTCGTGATGAGACCCCCTATCCTCCAACTAGGTCTTGATTTTATTATTTTATGGGTCCCTCTGTTTCTTGCTGAGAAGCCTTTTATTGCTTCCTCGGGAATCCCTAGGCGAAGCATCCGAAGGTTTTGTTCTTTTGGCTTTTATCTTTTGCCAACTACTTTTACCCTCTGGGCCTTTAGCCCCTTCTTCCCACAAGGGAAGGTATAACCCTTTGCTAGCTTGGCAAACCCAATGCCTGAACCAATGTATGGGATGGATGAGAGGGAAAAAGATGAAGAGTGGTACATATGGTGTGAACGGATGATGACCTTTCATGAACCCACCCAGTGGCAACTCAAACCCTATGGGACCCAACTTACTAGGGCATCCTGTCATTCCCCCAGGTGTGGACAAGTGGAAAGGCATAAGGTCCAAACACACATTAAAAGTAAAAAGAATTAAATACACATATTCAAATGTTTTGAGAATCAAAGTGACACATACCATGATACCCAAACTCATTACCTCATGGAGCAAGACCTACTGCTGCTGAAGGACCGGGCCGATGGGATGGATGCTGCTGCTGCTGACAAGGTGGAGGCACTGAAGAAGAAAGATGGGCCCTCCAGGGCCAGGCTCAAGTCAATATGGTTCTCGGTACTCCATGTCTAGGACTTGTGGGCCTTGAGACATAATCTTCTTAGTTATCCCTAGGTTAGGGGATAACATCTGGTTCCAACTCAGGGACATGTGCTCACCATAGAGCACATGAGAACCTCAACATCTCTGGCATGACCTGTGACCTGCTTGATCTCAACAAAAGATTATTAGTAATCATTTGGGGTGGTGATATCACCCCTGGCTCATATATGATACAGTAAATGAAAATAAACAAGCATATATTCAATGGAAATACAACTACTCTAGCATGAAATGCAGATGGTATATACAATGAATGCAAGTGCCTACCTACTTACCTGTACTTACCTGTGAAGTCAAGTCTCTGCCCCCTGATGGGGTTTGAGGAGGTGCCCGCTAACTAGTAATGGGCACCTTCTTCCTTCCAATGTAGACAAATAGTAGGCATTATCGACTGACTTTCTTCCAACTTTGAAGGGTCCAAGTCAAAATTTTATACTTCCCTTGACATTAGTAGGCTCTCCCTTCTTTGTGCCCCACATCCAGACTGTGTCTCCCTCTTTGTAATCCTTGGTTTTGAACTTGGTTGTTTCTTGCATAACCCTGGTGTACTGTCTTGAGGGAGGAGGGTGGGACTCTGCTGTGAAAACTTCTTGTTGGGATGGTTGGATCATATGTTATCTTCTCCTTTCTTTAATAATTTGACAGCCCCAACTTCTTTGTCTTTATATTTGTTCAGGAGTTGCTGATAATCCTCTTTCTTTGGCCATTGTATTTGATCAAAGTCTTCTTTTGTAGCAAAAGGCATGTCATCGGGAGAAAATTCAGGTAGACTCTCTTTGATCGACTCATGTGTTTCGTCAGCTTTAATGTGATCACTAATTTCTTGCACATGGATTTTGGTCATTGGCACATTCGGGAGGCGGCTTATTGTTCCATCGTTCATAGGCACATTGATATAAGTGAGGTCCATCTCTAGAGTGCCTCCCAGCATTGCAACAAATTTCCTGGACAACAACATTCCCCACACATCTAGGACATCCACCACTACGATGTCCATATGGATCACTCTCTCGGGGTATCTTCCAAGGCATACTTACACGTTCTCAATTACCCCATGCGTGGGTATGGCTCTAGACTCAAAACCACACACATTCTTGTAAGGTCGTGTGACTTTTAGGCCCAATTGTTCCATGACCTTCAAAGACATCATGTTAGCACCTGCCCTTGAATCCAACATACAGTTGTTAAGGCATTTGTTATTGATCAATAAGGTCATGAAGAAAGGTGGGTGTCCATCATACTGAACCCTAAAGTGATAGGCTTGTAGCATAATAGGAGGGTCCATTGGTCCATCTGACCCTTTGAAAAATTTATCAAACCTTTCTTTGACAGATGGTACCTTTATGGCTTCTCTCAAGGGGATGGTCACATGCATCTTGGCTAATGCCCCTTCAAAGTCAAAATTTAAGTCCACCTTCTCGGTCTTGGGAGGATTCTTAGGAAGGAGGATGTTCATGGGCGGAGGCCTTGTTTGTGATGCCAAAGGACCAGTAGGGAGAGGTTGGTTCATTTTTTTTTGTCTAGTATACACTTGGAATTCTTGTTTCTTCAACTTTTCTCTTGATTCTTGGTCAAGGTTGTTTATCACCTCCATCCTAGCCTTCCTGGTTGCTTCTTTCATGCCTTCTTGATGTTCCTTAGGAGTAATATTAAGGCAAATTTGAGGATCCTCGATGGCATTGTCCATTATGTTCACTTGGACATGGTTTCCTTTGTTGAAAGGACACTCATGCTCCCAGTGTGACTCAGTGCATTGCAGCCACCAAGGGCTTTCATCTACTATGTTTGCAGGGGCTAAAGTATTTGGAACCTCTTGATCATTCTTTGGTTTGAAAACTTGGTTCCCCTTCTGGAACTGGCCCTTGTAAGGAACCTTAGGGGCTTGTTGCTGAGTCCTTTCTAGGTTGACAACCCTATTCATCATTAGCTCTTGGGTTTTTACCATGCCATCTACAGTCAATTGTAACTTTTCCAAGCTAGCACTAATGTCTGAGGTAGGCTCAACATTGTGGACTATCTTAGGTTTAGTGTCCATTCTGACTCTTGGGGCTGAGAAAGGCTCGACTCTAGATGATGAAAGGTTGTCTTCAATCCTTGTAGCTAACTCTTGGGCTTCTTGGATTGTTTGAGGGTTTTTGTCTCTGAGGAGATACCCTAGCTGACCTGTAAAGGCTTTGGTATAAAGGAAAAGAAGGAAACTGTCAGAAGGATGATGACTCACAGGGATCTTTTGCAACAAGGTTTCAAGCTTGTCATGGAATTCTCTAACGGTTTCATTCTCTTGTTTCGCGAGGTTATTCAGCCTTATCAACAGCATGTCGGGGTCTTCCTTGACACTCCATTGTTTGGGGAATATTTCCTCTAACCTATCCATGGTTTTAATACTAGCATCAGGGAGACCATTGTACTAGCGCCTAGCGCCATCATGGAGGGTAGCAAAGAACAATTTCATAGCTAAATATTCAGCATCATCACTGATGGGATGAAGCTGGAAGAAGGTCCAAAAATTGCTCAGGTGATCTTTGGCATTGATGACATCATTTCTAGTAAATTTGGGCAACCATTTTTCATACTTAGGGGGCATTTTCCTAGGGTAGCCCGGTATAGCTGTCATGTCTAGCGGTTTGAAAAGCTTGGATGACCATTGTCTTTGGTTATTGACTTGGTTTGGATTGACAGTCTGAGTTCCTGTGCTAGACATTGTGTTTAAGGGAAGATTGCCTCCAAACAATGATTTTACTACAAGAGAGTTTCGGGGAGGCTTTCTTTTAAAGGACTGGGGAGGGTTGTTGTACCTCCCTGTGGTTTGTGGAGTCGCTAGATAGTTTTCTTGAAACTATCAAAGAGATGAGGGGATCACCCTCAGTGGAATCGCCAGGTAAACTTTTGAAAAGTAAAGGCTTTTGAGGAAAGGCTTACCGAAAAAGTCTCGTCTTTGAGGAGAATTGACTCAGTGTTCCCCGGCAGTGACGCCAAAATGTTATCGCACATTTTGTACTTTAATCCAAAGGAAAGGTAAACAGAAGGAAAATTAGCGTAACGTGAGGTTATCCTATCACTATCACCTCAATAGGATGCCTCTTTCTATTTAGGGTTGATGGTCCAGGGGAGACGTCCCTGGTGACCTAGGGGTTTGAGAAGGAAAAGGTGAAAATGTCTATGAAAATGTCCCCTCTCACAAGTCACACTGATTAGAAAGTCCTAGGGTTTCAACCAATGAAGTAATAAAGATTTAAGATATACATGCCCAGAACAAAGCAACGAGAAAATATATATTTTGCAAGTACAACTTGCTGTTAGTACTTCATAAAACCATGGACTTTATCAATAAAAGCAATAGTTGATATATGGTGAAGCAAACAGAAATTTATAGCAGCAATGTTTATAAGACAGTAGCTTCACAATAAATGCCTTAAAATGGCTTTTATATGACCAAGAATAATTACTCATCAATACCAAAATACTAGCATTTGTCAGAAGCAAATAAGGCAGTGTATTTATCAACTTTCTCAATTGCTTTTAGGTGCTTTAAGTGCTGCAAGACTGTAGCTTACTTTAGTAACAACAACAAATAGGTTAGTAGGTTAGACTATTCTAAGGTTAGGAGTAGTTAGTAGGGAGCTTAAGGTAAAGGTTTTGATGGTGGTTTTTGTCAATCACTCAATAGCAAGGCTTAGATCAATGCT
>ML778131.1:1990447-2001322 GCA_009831015.1 Picea engelmannii
GCAAATTATTACAGATAATGCACCTGTTTGCAAGGCTGCTGCCATGGTTGTGGAAGATAAATATCCACAAATATTTTGGACACCTTGCATTGTTCATTCCTTGAATTTAGCACTTAAATCCATTGCTTCAGATGTGACATGGAGCAGAAGTCTTATTGAGGATGCACGTCATTCATGCAAAATTTAAATGTTTACAATTTTATTAATTATTTCATTTTTTATGTGTAATTCATAATTTAATATATATATATATATATATATATATATATATATATATTTTTTTTTTTTTTTAATTTTTTTTATTTATTTTTTATTTATTTATAATATATATATAGCGTGTCCTCCATGTCGTGTTTCCGGGGGTCGCCGTGCCCGTGTCCGACACTCGTATTTCCGTGTCCTCCGTGTCCCGTGTCCACGTGTCTGGTGACATAGCATTTAATTATAATGCCAAGAGTCCAACAAATAGGCAATAGTGCTGCAGATGCGTAAACAACAATGCAATTAGAGGTAATTTGAGTTGTATAAGGTGGCTAAATAGAGCACCAGCAGTGCTTCTACACAAATGAATCTAAGGGATGGTTAACACATACAGGAAGAATCCATAACAGAAGCAATTACCCAGCAATTAACAACCATGCAATCAATTGTACACCATAGATATAGAGATTTCCCTGGATAAAACCCTAAGGAAAAATGCCAGCATCCAATGGCTTGCTCAGTCTTTATTTGTTAGCAATTTCATAATTACAATGGTGTTTGGCTCTTTGGAGCATTACAGATTACAAAATCAGAAATTTTCTCAGCAATCCCTCTCTTCTTTGTCAAAGAACCCCTTTTTCAATGCTGTGTAAAAGTTTATAGGTAGAATTGGCTCGTTGGGTGCAGCTGGAAGGCTAGGCATCCCCAATTCTTCAGCTCCCTAACTCCAGTGTTCTTTCTCTCCATTGTCCTTTTGTTGGCAGCATTCCAATCAGAGTTCTGTTGTCATTTATTTGTCTTTCTCTCTTCTTTTATTTTTTAATTCTTTTTGTGCTTTCATTGGCAATGTGGCACTTTGGAGGCGAGCAGTGGCGGATTGAACAAGTGTGGTGCCCTTCACACTGTCAACTGCATCCTCTGACCTCGCCATCAACTTCGTACCCTTGAGCTTCGCTTCCATAGCCAATCTTCTTGCTTTGCTGAGTTTTCTTCATTGAGCTGAGCCATGATGTCCTTTCGATGTTATTGCAGATCCATTTTGGATCAGGGGAATCCTGTCTTGGTCTGTGTTTCTTGCTGATTGTTTCCAAGTGTTTTGTTTTGCAGTCATATCCTGATAACAGAAACCTAATTAGGTCATTTCAAGTTGAGTTTCTTGATTCATCAACTTGACTTGATTGGTTTAGTCTCGTTACATTGGTTGTGTGGTGTGCCCTAGAGTGTCTATATGTTGCTATTCCTGTGTGTGTGTGTTTAGGACCCCATATCTGTAAGGATGAACCCAGTTGGAGGTCTTGGCTCTTTATCATCTACATTGCTAAAATTAAGGCTTACATGTATCATTATGTCCATAAGGATTGCTTTGGAGTCTGGACATCATTTTAGCAATTTATTCTTTGTTAACTTTGTTTATGTGTTCATGTTTATTTCATTTTCTATCTACATTCTCAATTTCCTTATTACTGTGCTTCCCATTCCATTTCTAACAGTTTTCTGACTACAACACATGTTGGTATCATGTTCCTTTCCTCAATTGAAATATATTAAATAGTGAAGAAAATGTGAATGGCAAGACTGAAAGACTATATGGGAGAAAGATATGCAAAGGCAGTTATACACACACACACACACACACACACACACACACACTATGTTACGTGATAAAGTGATATTGTGGTTCTTTCTTTTGGCAGATGGATGACCCAGAGCACTTGGAGAAATTCAGTCACCATTATTCCTCTCGACTTCAAGTGGGATCAGATGATTTGAAGAATCTCCAACCTCAGCAAGTTGATTATTTTTTAGTTCTAGACTTGGAAGGGAAAGTTGAGATACTCGAGTTTCCAGTTGTGATGATCGATGCCCACTCCTTGGAGTTTGTTGATGCCTTTCACAGGTGCAAATCAATACATTTAAAACCAAGCGAACATCTACAAAAATTCATTTCTAAACTGCACCCTCCTGCACTACTAATTATTTGCATCAGCATAATTTGGGTATTGCACACAGTTATATCATTTATACTTATGGCATTTATAATAGGCTAATAATTGCCAGAAAAGCCTTGCATTACCTTTAAATCATAGAAAGGACTTTATTTACAGGCCTGTCATATATATCTCCATACTCTTCTCAGTCTCTTGCATATTTGAATTTTAGCTTTCTTTTTTTCAAGTATTAAATTTCAATGGTAGTCCGAACCAAACTTTTACATCAGCATGCAATTTGAGTCTATTTAGCTAAGTCTACAGTAGTTATGATGGTATCCCTCAAGGTTTTAATATTCTATCTTTCCTAAATTATATCTTAACATTATACATTCTGGACTAATGCTTAATACCTGCTTATTGAAAGGCTTACTTTAACCTGTTTAAGTTGTATGGAATCATGTATGTTGTCCTAAACAACATTTTAAAATTATAAGTGCATAAATGAATACTTAAAATAAAATCAAGTTAACAGAATAGGTTACTTCAGGACTGTGATCCAATTAGTTTTAAAAGTTTGGTAAAAGACTCCTATTCCTGCAAAACTCTGTAATGTTGTCTCTTCAGTTTCAGTGTAATCTGAGTTTCAGACACTAGAACAGTATATTTATGTAGGCAGTCAAGTATTTCACAAAACATATAAATGTATAGATGTTTTCATTACTCCAAGTAACAGAGTAATTTCACAACTTACTGTTTCCATAGACATGTCAATTTTGAGCATGTATGATGATAAACATAACAAAATGATCAATTTAGGTACACAAAAGGTTGAAAGACAAATCTCCGAATACCTGATAGACAAAACTTATAATGATATTTATAGTTCATCAAAGTTACACAAACTGAAGTAGATTTGGATTTCCTCTGGCTTATCAGAAGTTTATGGAAAGTAACCATGAAACTACACATCAACAAATGTTCTTAAACACATATATGAAAAACTACTTAATACTCCCTGTTATCTCTTGGATTTTGCCTAGAGGAAAAGTCCAACCTCTCCAAGGGGAAAACCTAAGGACACAGACAGGCAGGCTGCCCGTCCACTGTCACCTCATTGGCCTTGCCTCTACACTTCTAGGCTAGGGTCACTAACCTAAGGGGGGAATTCCATATGGTCAAGCTAAGTACTGTTGTTGTAAATAAGGAAGGGTGAGGATAAGGACTAGCATCGACTTAATTTTAACTTCTCTAGAGGATTGATTCAATGAAACAAGAGAAGACAATATTGGATAATGCTTGGAATATTCATTCATAGTCTATCATTCATTTATCGACATTCATCAACAATCCAAATACCAAATAGTTGTTGAGTTTTGGTACCTTGGGAAGTGGTCCCCTAGTGTTATTGTTGTGCCTAACACTAAAGGGGGAAAAGTACCCCTCCCTAACTTTACTTTATGTTATAAAGTCAAAGTGACTTTATGAGTTCATTAATCATAAAGTGACTTTATTAACATAAAGTGACTTAGGGAACTTAAGTAAAGGGGGAGATCTAATCTCCACCCTTGATCTTGCTTGGCTAAGTTCTAATCCTAGCCATTGGTTCCTAGGTTAGCCTAATGAGGAGGCTAAAGGAAAGGTGAAGGAGGAGAGAGGGCATTCATTGTTCACTTGCATGAGAAGTGAAGAGAGGAGGAGAAGGCGATTTGGAGAAGAGAGGAAAAAGGGGCACACTTGAGCAAAAAGGCGCACAAGCTTGGAGAGAGGGCGCACTTGAGTAGAAGGGCACACTAAGCTAAGAGAAGGGGTGCACAAGCGAAGAGGAGGGGGCACACTTGAGAAGAGGGCGCACCAAGCTACAGGGGGCACACATCCCAAGCAAGAGGGCAGCAAGGAAGGGGTGCAATTCCCAAGGACTTGGACGCACACTTCAAGGAGAAACTAGCTGCCAAGCTTGAGATCATTTGGCTGTTGTAAATCAAGTTCCTCATGTTCATTTCTTTGCTGTAATATTTCTCTAAGAGCTCCATAATATATTTCCTCTTCAACTGGTTTTCCCCATGGGGGTTTTTCCAGGGTCATGTTGACAAAAAATCCTCAAGTATATTTCTGTACTGTGCATGTTTATTATCAGCATTTAAAGTGGAAAAGATCAGAGGTGTATTTACTGTTTTAATGCATGTTTAATGAGCTAACCATGGACAACAAACTATCCTTCAAATTAACCCTTAAACACAACATAAAATGAGCAGCAAATCAAACTTGAAGGCAGCCACAAAACAGTGGCAAAACAGACCTGTTTAGAGACCTTTAAACAGTCATAAAATTTCAGACCTGTAGCAGCTTCAAGAACCTCAAATTTCTTTATGGTATCAGAGCCTAAGGGCACAAAAGAGGGCTGGTAAATTGCAGACAGTTTGGCAGATTTTTGTCTCACCTTGGAGGCTTCAAATTCACACCTGAGATTGGTGTGTGGGCAGCAACATTTCTTTGGTCATTTTTTCATCAGTTGGTAGCCATGTCAGTTGGAGGGTTGAGGGTGGAGGATAGGCTAGCTGGGGCTGGCAATTGGTCTCCATGGAAGGCTAGGATAGTTTTGATTTTGGAGGAGGGTGAGCTATGGGACATTGTGGAGAGTCCTGTGGTTCCTCCTACAGATGCAGTGCTCTTGGCAGAATTTAGGAAGAGGAATATCAAGGCCAAGAGGACTATTCTAGATGCAGTGAAAGACCACATTATTCCTCATGTTTCTGGTAAGGACTTTACATTTCAAATGTGGCAGTCCTTGTGTGGCCTTTACCAGAGCCCTAACCAAAACCGGAAGATGGTGCTCCAGGAGAAATTGAGGGGCACTAAGATGACTACGACTGATTCGGTCACCTCATTCCTCACGAGGTTTTCTCAGATTCGTGATGAGTTGTCAGCTGTGGGGGAGATAGTGGATCCATCAGAGTTGGTGAGGACAACCTTAAATGGCTTTTCCAAACCTTGGAAGAGCTTTGTACGAGGCATTGTAGCCAGAGAGCATATGCCTAGCTGGGAGAGGCTATGGGATGACTTTGTACAGGAGGAGCTCAGGATTGGCTTAGGATCTACTAGTCATCAACGTGGTGGGGATGATGGTGATGATCTTGCTCTTTCTGCAAAGGGCAAGAAGAAGACCAAGAAGGGTCTCAAGGGTGGGGCCAAGCAACAACAAAAGGGAGGTGAGCAACAGAGGGATATGAGCAAAGTTAAATGCTTTGTGTAATGTTCCTAACTTGACTAGTCTGGGAAACACTGATAATCTGATGTATCTACTGTAGATAATTCATTGTTACAACATATAAATGACTATATAGATGATAAATGAGACAAAAAACTGCAAATCTTATATTATGATATCTCTGTGAGTACAATGCTGAATGTGGCTGAATAAAAATGAAGCACTCGGCTAGATCAAATGACAAAAGGATCTTAGCCGGAATACAATAAGAAAACTAAATGATAATACCCGATAATAGATGAGCACTGCGGGATCAATGGATGCACTGGAACTATGGCAGCTCGCACGGTAACTGCTGCAAGTCTGGAAAGGTCGCCCTGGTGGCCAAACCTCTCAGAATGGCCTGGAAATTGTTCCAAATGGTGTGACCTGCTCTACCACTGAGTCCTAATGACTGACCGACCCCTCTGCTAGTGTGTCTGGACCCTGGATGGACCCCCCTGGGGGAATGTGCCCCTTTACCACTGGAAAATTGCGCCCTAGTGATTCCACCGTCAGAATCGACTGAGATGTGTCCCAAACTGATTGCCTTGGCCTACTGTGAAATGGGTCGGAAGGGTTTCCCTGGATCTAATCTGATGATCGCTCGGGAACCCCGAATGTGTCTGCCCAAAGTGCCAGACTCCCAATGTCTGGAAAATGTGCCCTAGATGATTCCTTCGTCAGAATCTGACGAGGAACCAGGCAAAAGATGCGCCTTGCCTTCCTCTCAACTGGGTCAGAGGGGAATCTCTGAACTCTCCCTGGATGGGACAAGTCAATCCACTGAGCCTCCTCAAAAGCTGCGCCATCACCCTGAATAAGTGTGCCTTTGCTGCTGGAACCTGTGTAACTGTTGCTGAAGAATGATGGAAGACCTGTGTGATCTTCCCGGTGACTAGGGTGTGTCTCTCAACACCGAAATCAGCCAACTGGTGTCTTCCTCTTGGAATCCACTGAACTATCTCTCCTGAGATGCGCCTCTCTCCTCAATGACAAGTCAAAATATGCATAATGATGAATTAGGTCACTGAACCTTCTCTTATAGTTGCCTAAAACCCTAATTCGTTGTTGAATTCTAATTTTAGCTCGTTTGTTCTATTTTTAGCTCAAATTGGCTTAAAAGCGCTTTTAACCACTTTTAGCTCAATGTCACTTTCTGAATATAACACCTTTGACTGGAGTGACCTCTAGTAACCCTGTTTACCCCTTTCTGGCCCTGGCTATTGTCTAATGGGGTGGTTTAGACCATTAAGCCTCCTCTCTGGAGCTCCTATTTGGAAAGGGACATTACAATCCTCCCTTCCCGAAATTGCTTGTCCTCAAGCAATACCAACCTAGGGTGTTGCAACTAGTTACTAGATCAATTTAGTGAAAGCTTGGCAAATAAAAAGTAAGAAAGTAACAACTTAAGTTTATTACTTCAAGCATTAAATACACCATGCAATTTCATAATCTTGTATGAGCAAATAAAACCATACAATAAACCATTCAATAGATGACAAAATGCAGGTTCTACTTACTTGCACCAAGAATAATCATGAATATACCATGCACGATCACCATAAAACTCCAAAAATTGATCCAAGTTGCAAAGATAAGCCTTAAACAAGAGTGGTGCCTCACTATTTCAGCCAATAACACTAATAGGGCGCAAATTTCAGACCTCTTGTCTTCCAATGACAAGTTATGATCAAAATGAATGTCACTTTATGTTTATTTATACAACAATTTGACCTTTAATTAATTTTAGCTTAAAATCAGGGCCAACCTGGCCAATTTACTCAAAAAATACACTTTTACCAAAATAAATTCAATTTACATCTAAAATCTCCTCCAAGGGTGATGTCATGCCCTTCTAAGGTGACGTTGAGCCCCATATGTGGAACGTTGAGCAAGGAAAGTGGAACGCTTGGCCTCCAGAGGCCTAAAATGATGCCCACACATGCCATCAAACTCATAAATGCCTCCAAAGATGAAACCCTATGAAATATCCTTGATCCAGCTGATCTAGATATCTACTGCTGAACTACTGTCTTATCACTCGAATATGATACTCTAGGGGTTTCTGGATGCGTTTGAGTTAATGTTTTAACATGCTTGGTGATTTTCACATGTGTTTCATTCATTTATTGTTTTAGCAGTATATATGATGCATGGGAAAGAAAGGAAAACACATCTCACTAACATGTATTATGAGGAAAAAGCAAGAAATACAATAATATGCTAGAAGCAGATAAACTAGTCATTAGTTAGATCTCATGGATCGTCACTGGAATACAAAGAAACTAACATGAAATACCCGTGATCAGAAGATGAAGGCAGATCTGTGCATGCACGGATAGATCGACAAAATGCAGTTCTAGAAGCTCACAACAACTGCTGCAGATACTGGAAAACTTTCCCTGATGGCTATACTCGTCAGAACGGACTGGAAACTGTCCCAAAATGAGCGCCCTGGCCTCTAAGATGCTCCTGGTAACTGTTAGACTGAAGATCCGACCTATGAAGCTTTGGATGTCACCCCCTGGGGGTTTGCGCACCTCCCAGGTTGTGTGAGTGCACCCTAGTGATCCCACCGGCAGAATCCGATGATGTATGTCTCAAAATGATCGTCCTGGTCTCCTCTGTAATGGGTCGGAAGGGTTTTCTCGGATTTGATCTGGAATAACCCTTGGAACCCCAAATACACTTCCTCAATAGCTGTGCACTATCTTGCTGTCTGCTACGCTCTGAGAGATTCCACCGTCAGAAACTGATGACTGGTGGCTCAAAAGAAGCGCCCTGGCTAGCTCTCAATCAGGTTGGAAGGAATCTGTAAGATAATCTTCTATCTCGTGCAGCTACACAAAACCCTCTCTCTAACCCTTGCACCCTCACTGGCTGAGCTACGCAATCACTGCAAACTGGATCTCCTGAATAGCACTGTGAAATACCTGGATGGTATCTCCGATAGGCTAGGGTGTGTCTCTCAACACTGAAACCGATCAATGGTGGTGGTTTCCTCCAGAAATCCACAAAACAACAAGGGGGTCGATTTCCTCCTCTGGAAACCATCTCAACATCGAATCATAACATAATTATGAATTAGGTTGCCTTACCCTTCCTTTATAGCTTCCTGAAACCCTAATTCGTTTTTGACCTTTTCTCTCCAAGTGACTTTTACTTTATTTTATTATTCCTTGATTAAATCACTTAATTAATTAATTAACCATTTTACCTCTAAATGATGATTTATCCATCCTTATGGCTTCTTCGACCACTGGAAGTCATTTCTGATCATCTTATCCTGTAGTGTTCTTCCTCTCGATTCCGATGAGCTATTACACTAAGAGGTTTCTCCAAGTAATATGCCCATTATGACATTCTTAGTGAATTTAATTAAAATATGACCCATAATAACTCAAAATTACGGAAGTCGTAGGAATGCAACGGAACCAAAGCCAAGCTATGCGTAATGGATCCCGATGATCAACGATGCAAGTTGAGTCCAATAAAACCCCTCAATTTCTCCTGAACTCGCTGTCACCCCTATCTGGCTACTCGGGTAGGCATAAGACTCTGAAATGTAATAATGTCCAAAAATGGGGACATTACAGTCCTCCCTGTTGGAATATTGCTTGTCCTCAAGCAATAACTGAATCAATCTGCATATGATATCGAGGTCCCATATCCACCCGTGTGACACAAAGTTGACTCCCCTCAAGATGGGATCTCCCAAAGTGCTCACCATGCATGACACCCAAATCCTCCTGATGAGTAGCATGATCAATGGCCAAAGAAACTCAATCAACTCCCCAAGCAACCACTCTACTCGAAACTCAACTCCATCAAACAATGAACTACCAAGCACTCCAATCCTTGGATCCCATATCAAGATGTGAACTGCAATGCCCTGTGAAGTATAGTTCTGTAACATATCAACACCATGAGTCTCCTACAAATAACACACGGACTCAATTTGAAATGAGCCTGTCCTACCAGATCATACCAAACCCAACACGACCTCCACCGACTGGACATGGTGTTGCCATAGTGAGGTACTACAAGACCTCAACGAGTCACCAGCCAATGACGTGCTCTCCCCAATACTGAAACTCAATGGAGAATCAAAGTGACTTCCCCCTGTAAAGATCTGCTCGTCTCCATTAGTCAATGAAATGCCCAACCCTGTAATCCCAGGGTCCCATGCTAGTCTCTGACAGGGACCATCATGTTGATGTTGCTCTACTTTGATCATGACTGTCTGCTCAAAGTATCCATACTGGATCCTCCACTCTTGGATCCTCATAAGATGAAACAAACTATTGACCAAATGGACTTCCAGATCCCTTGTCAAATTTGGAAGTTCATCACTTCCAATCCCCACTAACTACTGATGTGCCCTACTGGTAACTTTCGAAAGCCCTCCATCCTCATCCCAATGAGAGCCTGAATATGTATCAACCTTTGAGATATCCTCTGTCTCATGGCCTAAGATACTCTCTATCACGCCCAGGGCCTCAACTATCTGTCCCTGATGATTCACCCCTATTCTGCTGTACGCAATTAAGACACTCCTGTCAGGTGGTCTCAACCTACCAACTCTCCATGTCCCCTGCCACTGTCTATCTCTCCCTGTGTTGCTCTCAATGATGAAAGTATCGGGAAAGGCTATCTTAAATATCTGCAACCAATTGTAGGACTGGAAAGTATCATATGCTTTGGTCAATCCCATGGACTTGACCAAAAGCTCGTCCACCAACACCCATGGTAAATAATCGCCTGTACTCATCACTGAACACCAACCATCGGGTACAACAGTAGGTATCTCCACAAACCACGGGTCAATCATTCTCCATCCATCATCACTCATGCAACTGCTGCTACGGTGAAGGTGATCTCTCATATCTGTATACTGCTGCAAGGGAGAGGAATCTCCATGCTCTACTAAGTACATCTCCTCCCTGCAATCCAGTGCGACCCCCTGAATCCCACTGTACACCTATGTATGTATCTGTGAACTACCACTCATCACTGTATGCCCCTGCATACTCATGTGGTCTCCTGTATACACCTGCAACATCATGGATCCTGTGTGTACTACTGGGTCATCCTCTACATGGAGGTCGGCCAATCCTGGAACGCAAATGGAAGTGCCCTCATAATTGCCCCTGGCTCTGGAATCCCCATGTGTATGTGTGTGCCAAACTGCCTCAAAACCCCTCGTGAAGGGTGGTCCCCGTGACCCATGGACATACCCCTGCGTCTCCGGATCATATCTCTCCATACTCATTAGTGATCCTGGGTACTCCTCATGCTCTTCCATCCACTGATGCTCCTCTTGCAGACCACCAATATCCTCTAACAATGTAACTGAAGGATATATATGAGTCTCTGTTGAGATAGATATAGTGGATCTTTGACTAGTCTCCTCAAGGAGCTCCTCTAATCTGGCCTCTAATTCTTGAAGGATTGTCTGTGTGCCTTCCAAGAATCCTTGTGTGCTCACCAACTCAC
>ML778131.1:2004426-2015871 GCA_009831015.1 Picea engelmannii
TGTGCGGAATGGATCCTGATGATGAACGATGCAAGTCGGGCCCAATAAAACCCCTCAATATCTCTCGAACTCTCTGTCACCCCTATTTGGCTACTCTGGTAGGCATAACACTCTATAAAATTATAATGTCCCAAAATGGGGACATTACAATTTTAACATGCTTGGTGATTTTCACATGTGTGTTTCATTCATTTATTGTTTTAGCGGTATATATGATGCATGCGAAAGAAAGGACAACACATCTCATTAATATGTATTATGAGGAAAAAGCAAGAAATACAATAACATGCTGGAAGCAGATAAACTAGTCATCGGTTAGATCTCATGGATTGTCACTAGAATACAAAGCAACTAGCATGAAATACTCGTGATCAGAAGATGAAGGTAGATCTGTGCATGCACGGATAGATCAACAAAATGCAGTTCCAGAAGCTCAAGACAAGTGTTGCAGATACTGGAAAACTCACCCTGATGGCTATACTTGTCAGAACGGATTGGAAATTGTCCCAAATTGAGCGCCCTAGCCTCTATGTTGCTCCTGGTAACTGTCGTACTGAAGATCCGACCTCTGAAGCTCCAGATGTCACCCCCTGGGGGTTTGCACACCTCCTAGGTTGTGTGAGTGCGCCCTAGTGATACCACTGGCGGAATTCAACGATGTATGTTTCAAAATGATTGTCCTGGTCTCCTCTGTAATGGGTCAGAAGGGTTTCCTCAAATCTGATCCGGAATAACCCCTGGAACCCCAAATGCACTTCCTCAAGAGTTGCACACTATCTGGCTATCTGCTACGCTTTGAGAGATTCCACCATCAGAAACTGATGACTGGTGGCTCAAAAGAAGCACCCTGGCTAGATCTCAACTGGGTAGGAAGGAATCTGCAAGATAATCCTCTGTCTCGTGCAACTACACAAAACCCTCTCTCTAACCTTTGCGCCCTCACTAGCTGAGCTACGCAATCATTGCAAACTAGATCTTCTGAATAGCACTGTGAAATACCTGGATGGTATCTCCGATAGGCTAGTGTGTGTCTCTCAACACCAAAATCGATCAATGGTGGTGGTTTCATCCCAGAAATCCACAAAACAACAAGGGGGTCGATTTCCTCTTCCTCTGGAAACTATCTCAACATCAAATCATAACATAATTATGAATTAGGTTGCTTTACCCTTCCTTTATAGCTTCCTGAAACCCTAGTTCATTGTTGACCTTTTCTCTCCAAGTGACTTTTACTTTATTTTATTATTCCTTGATTAAATCACTTAATTAATTAATTAATTGTTGTCTTCCGTTCAAAAGAAATTATTAGATTACAATCAGTCAGAAATTTACATTTGGTCCTATTTTACAGATAACTTAGGTTATCCCTTGACATCGAAATTTATTTTAAGTTACAGATTTGTAAGACCAATTAAGATGAGTGAGAAAAGAGTCGAAGAGTACATTGATGGAAAATATGGCAAGCTACGTCTTGATCGGTATGTTTCCCAATTTTACTCAATCTATATGCATGTAGTTCTGGATAGTATTGTTATTGAATGTGCAGTGATGAAATATGGATGCTTTTCACTAGAGACAACTCATTCTGTTGTAAACAATGGTAGAGATTAGGTTCATATGCACCATTTATTGAAAACTCAAGATTTGTTGAATTTAAATTTATGGCCTCAGCATTCCTCGGTTGCCTACTGTTCAAACCATATTTGTTTTGCTACCTGGTTAAGTATTTTATCCAGAAAGGATTTAAGAAAGTATTCTACATACTGCTTTTAGTGAGTTCTTAAGTTGACAGAAACTCTAGAAGTTCTTAGTCTAATAATTTGGTTAATAACCCCAAATTATGTTCTTTTATTTAGAAATAAGGCGATATCTATGAAGAAGGAAAGGGAGAAAGTTGTTATTTCTCCCCATTTCTTGAATTGCTGGAAACCCTTACCTTTTTTGTTGTTTTTTCGTTCCCTGGAAACATACCCTGAGGAGTTGCACTATATAGATCAGACTTTCTTCAGCTTAGGTGCCAACTCTGAGGGGTAACTATTCTGCAAAATCATCTAGGACTTGTATCCAGCCTCATCCTTTATGACCTAATGTCATTCAGGTGGAGTAGACCACGATAAAATGGAACCTTGGTGTTAGTCCGTCTACATCACTAGTGAAACAATGCCATGTTGGTGCTGCAAATTCATTTTATAAGCAAAGAAAAGTGAAAAAAATGCAAACTATTTTTTAGAGTGTAAAACATAGGGTATATTGGTAATCTATTATATTTGGCACCACTCCAAAGAAAGGACACTAGATTGCAGTCCTTACATCATGTCCTTCGTACCTAGATTTGAAAATTATTGTTCTCAATGGATGCCACATGATACAGTTTAAAAGTTCTGTTTTTTTCTTCTTTCCCAATGAAGAGTTTGATGAAGTTGAGAGTAAAGTGTAATCATCTATGGGAGTTAAGATATACATGAGTTTTCTATTAAATTGTTGTTTATGTCTATCAATCTAATTTTCCCGATTACTTCATTCTACTTTTCTTGATATTTGCTATTTATTAATTTTAAATTATTTATACTTTCATTTTTTTTTTTAATTTTGAAAAATACATCATATATTTACAGAAAAAATATTTACAAAAAGTAGTACAAAAAGTGGAAGGGTATATACAATGGATATCATAACCTCTTCCTCAAAGCTACTAGTATTGAAATAAAATCAGAATATTCTGTTGAATCCAAACATTGGGCAACTTTGTTCATAGAGCGCCCTTATCTAGGAGCTAATGGCATACCTCATCCTGCCATAGAGAACAGAAGGTGGACAGAGAGCTGACCTCATGATAAAAAATAGACTTACCCCTTATTTTCCAAAGAATAAATAAGGCTGATATTCGCAGGGAATGCCATATCCCAGAGAACTTAGTAAGAACAAGAGAGCGGCAATCTCCAAACAAAGCAAAATGCTAGTGAATTCATCCCTAAAGAAACATTGAATATTGATCCTCAAGATAACTCCAGCAAGGTTGGGCAAACTGACACTCCTAGAAAATATGCTTCACTGTCTCCAAGTGAAGGCAAACAAAGAAAAGGCCATCAGAGAGTCCACTCTTGGCCAACTGGGCCTTGAATGGAATCCCTTGATAGACTACCAACCAAGCAAAAACTCACAGCTTATAAGAAAGCTGAACCAACCAAACACTGTTGAGTCTACACACCCATTTATCCTCTAGATCCTTGGACACCCAACGTGCTTTGACAACCGAGGATGACAGATGCCTCTTATGGAGCAGTGTATACAGTCGTCGCGAGTCATATTGGAGTAGCAGTCGACCAAGGCTCCAGTCCCAATCCCTTCAAAACAGCCCAGGCATCCCGATTTTCATTTCAAATAACTGAGATGCCGAAATAAGGTCACCCAACTCCATAATCGAAAGATGGTCAGGTGCAAGGAGAACATACTCCTAAGCTAGAGAATGCTACTCCTTCTAGGAGCAAGAGACAAAATCCCACAAATCTCCTCCAGAAAAGATGCCTTTCTTGCTCAGCTTGCATGCTTCATAATGAGGCTGCTCCACAACACAAGAACCTTGAACCCTCCAACTCCAAATTGGACGACACACTAAATTCCATCCTACCCTATTGCCATCGCAATGCCAATAGACCAAACCTGCAACAGCTTTCCAAGTTGACCATATGCTCTTAAAAATGAGTGAGCTTGACACCAGAAATAAATGGGGCTATGATCTAATATCATAGAGACCAAAGGCCCCTTAGAATCTACTTGTGTGATGAACAAACATCACCCAATGCCGAAACAAGACTTGTCAAGGCGTTGAACGGTTGAACCCTCAAGACATTGCACCACCCATTTGGTTGCAAGAATACTACCCTAGATGGCAACATTAATCAATCCAAGGCCCCCCTTTCCCTTGGGATGGTGTACAAATCCCATGGAACCAATGGGAGACCCCTCTCTCCACCATACTTAGATCATAGGTATGCCTTAAAATCTGCTCAAGTTGTCAAAACTAGGTCTTGCTAAGGAACCAACAAGAGACATAGAAAACATGAGAAGCCTGAAGAATACGACCAACAATAGTCAGCTTCCCTGCTTGGGGCTTGTTATCTCCCCAACTCGCACTTAATGATAAAACCCCTAATCCACAAGGTGCAACTCGAGGGGGAACTACTAGGATGGTCATTGTTGCCACCTTATATACACCTGGGAGACGTGGAAGAAATCTTCAATCCACTCGGTGTGCCCTTGGGGGCAAGTGAGAGTTAAGGTGCTGTCACCTAATCCTCAACTCCTCCGTCTAGGATAACTCCTAGCAAAGCCAAGGGGGGTAGTCCCTAACAAATATACTAAGGCTTGTACTAAACTAAGTACAAAAAAATGAATCTAGGAGTTTATTTCTTCATTAACCATCATAAAGAAAAAAATACACAGATCAATTATTCATCACGATATATATCAACATACACTTGCATAAAAGGATACTTAAGACACAATTGTTAGATGCAAGTAAATTCAAATTTGCTTCCAAGTGAATGACTAAAAAGAATGTGAAGCATATGGCTTTGCAAAAATGTGTAAATGAGACCAGTTCCTTAAAAGGATTCGTGGGCAATGTAGATCGAGTATTTTATTAAGGTAAATTAATGGTAGATTAATGAAAGGTTGTGTGGCCTCTTTAGAGGCTACTTCTTTGTTTGGAAACTTGCGGAGAACTTACCGAAGCCCCAGGGACCTCACTAGTAAGTTTACTAAAGGTGTCGGATGTCCAAAACGGGTGGGAAGCCAAGTCCCGAGAGGGCTCGCCTTACTTCACAGATTCCCTTTAGGCGTTTTTCCGTGCATTAAAGTAGCAACTATTGAGATTTCCCTAATTATTCTATCACCACTGACCAACCCAGCGAGTATGAAACTTACTTCTAGCAGATCGAGACTAACTCGCAACTGGAAGGGTCAGGAACCGCACTGGGAGCTGAGGGGAGTTGTTTATTTTAAACAAATAAGCAAAATACTGAAATTGAAATGTTTGTAATTACTAGAGTCTTCACTGCCAGCCTCTTTTGAGGAGCTGAGGAGACGGTTTATTTGCCAAATTGAAAATTGCAAAATGAGAAAACTAGAAATGAAAGCAAACTAAACAATTAAAGATTACTGTGATTGAAATTGAAATCTAATCTATGAAGGTTGTGTAATGCTTTAAGATTGTGAAAGTGATTCATTTTACCTGATCTTTAGATCATGAGATAGATTAAACTTTAAGCAAGAAAAGGAAACCATGCATGAAAAACTGAACACACCACCACACCGGTTTCCCCCTTAGGGGGAAAGAGAAAAGAGTGAGGCCTCCTTAGCCTCACTTATTTTATTGATTTTACTTTACAATTGCCTTTCTTTCTTTTTGGAAGACTTATGATCCTTATAACTTGGGATCACAAGTATTACAAGGTTTTCTTTGAAACTAGTCTTCAATGGTTCACTTTCGGGATCAAAACAACTCCAATCTTGGTCAAATCGGGTAGAGTTTCTCTTTCTTTATTCGATGACCTGCTAGAAAACAACGAACAAATTAGATCAAATTCACCTAAAAGACACCTTTAAAAGTGCTTCGAAAAAATAAAAATTTAAACTCAACTTTTCTGCAATTTTTCCAAGTATAAAAGAAGATTTTTTGGAATTATAGACAACTTAAGAAACTAGAAAAATGCTCTCTTTAGTCAGATTTATCTTGCTGTTATAAAACAGTAAGTAAAGCTACTAAATAACTCAATCTAAGCAATCAAAACACTTTACTTTTTGCGTAAAGAAATCTGAATAAAGAACATGCAAAAAATGAAATTTATTCTTAGATCTACCTTTGATTATGAGATGAAACTTTTGCCTAGATCTAAAAGGTCATGCATGTATAAGATTTCAATTAGTTTAACTTTAAAAATGAACTATCTTTGCATGCAAAACAAAAAGTAATTTTAAGAAGAATTTTGAATTTAAGGAGAGATAGAGAAAGAGAGGGTCTTCTCTTTGAAACTTGAATCTTGGGCTATGGGGTCCTTTGATCAATGAAAGAGGGAAATGATTTTCTATCTCTTGAAGAAGTTGAAGGATGGATCTCCTATCCCACTCTCCTCCAAGCTTGAGTAACATGTTTGATCTTTTCCAATCCTTGCAAACACTTGTTAGAAAAGTATTTCCTACAAAAGAGACTTGAAAACACACATTAGTTCATTGGAAAAATATGCATTTTTAAACCTCTGAATATAGGAAGATAATAGGACCTAAGCAATAGACAAATTGAATAAATCCTATCCTATTATGTGTTAGCACACCTTCAAGGCTTTATATGAAGTAGATATACAAAAAATTGAATCAAATACCAAGTTACTTCAAGATCATGCACAATTGTCCAAGCATCCATACATTACAACAATGACCATAGACCTCCAAAGTCTTTTATTCAATCTTCCAAAAGAGTGTTACAATAGTATTACAATAGCAAACATCAACTCCCAAGCTCCAACTCTTTGAGAGGAGGGATCGACTTTCTTAAATAGCCAAGTGAGTGGTTAGGGTTTTCTTAATGAGAAGGCGAGTCATCCTTGAGTGAATGGCGAGTTGTGAAAGCAAAAAGATGGAAATGTTTAGGTGGATGGTGAGAGGCAAAAGCACAAAAGGATGAGTTAAGTTGAGTGGTGAAAGCAAAGGTGGATGTTTCTCATTCAAGAAAAGTGTGTAAGTGGATGTTTCTTATTCAAGAAAAGTGTGTGAGTTGGGATAGAAAAGCGCTTTAGTGGAAATGGAAACAAATAGAAAAACATTGTAGTGAAAATGGAAACGACGACTAGCCTCAAATCGACTCAAGGATAAATGATTTCTCATTTTAGGAAAGATCCAACAACTCTCTTTAAGACTCAAGACAAAAGGAATATGTGGGAGACATGTTTCCCTATTTTAAGGAATCCTGATTTTTCCTTTTAATTGTTTTTTATTTGGCTAATTTCGAGAGAAATTAATTTTTTAATGATTAATAATCATTATTTTTCTCTCGAAAGGTGGTCTATGGGTAAAATGGGTATTCTGAGATGGAAAATGAATACCCCTAAGGCACATGATGCCTCCTAGTACCACTTTTTAGAATTATTCATCAATTACAATTAAAATATCTCGTTTTGCGAGAAATTTTATATTATCCGAAAACATTAAAAAAAACCTAAGGGKGACTTAGCATATTTCCATAAGACTTTAGGAGTATGTTTAGTATGGTAATATACATTAGACACTAGGCTTAGATCCATGCTAAGGCCTAACCATGAGTATATCCTCCAGCTCTGGAGGAATTGAGTGAAAAARCTCATAAATTATAAATTGTCTGAAAACGACAAAATATAATTAATAAGTAAAAAAAACACTCCAGAGTAACAATTCATGCCTAAGTCGAAGGTGGCTAAGACATTTTACAAGTTCATCATGCAACATCTCTTATTACAATTTTTAATGGAAAAATGTGAAAAAGTTGGTCTTTATTGATTGACTGAACTTCTAAACTCTGAGTTTTGAACAATAATGTTCAATCTTTGGCGGCTCGCTGGAAGTCCATCCTAGTGCAACTTTGATGGATAACATTGGCTCCATATGGGGATGTGTGCTTGATCTTTTATTCTTTGAAGGAGAGCATACGAGAATCCAGAATCACATGACCTGCGTCATCGACACCTCGTCAATAACATGTCCATATATATAATCCAATACTAAACATAACCTGCAGAAATAAAATTAAAGAGGAAGGGTTAGAGAGACATGTTACAAAGGATGCCCCCATGGGCATCAGATGTCATCATTGAGAAGCAATTTGAAAAGTTGTCTGCTCACTGGTAGCTTTAACCTTTCCATTGTCCAACTGGCTGAAGTAGGAAATACATGAACTAGCCATGTCATGGATGAAACAAAACCTCAGATGTCTGAAAAATCCCTGTCCGAGATGACTTGTCGAAGATCCTTTTCCAAGATTTATCAAGTTGGAGTTTTTCCTGGGAATAAAATGCCCAAGAAAGATGTGTTTGTTTTTATTCAACCAAACTTTGAAGTTTGGTAAACCTTGTAAATCTTTCATGAAGCTCTGCATTGGACTATCATGGTGGAAGGCTAACCACTGCTCATAATGATTTAGAGTTGATAAACTGAAGCTATCTTCCCATTTCCCATTATCTGTCATTAAGTCATCTGATGGTTGAGAGATTGGAATTGGAACTGGAACTGTAACTATCAAGGAATCTGCTTCATTGATTATTTCAAGATTATCACAATTGTTGAACATTTTTTCTGAGGAGATGGACTCTTTGGGAGGAGGGCAGGGAGTTGAATTATCCATATTTTCAATAACTTCAAACTCAATTTCCGTTATTTCCTCCTGATCAATTACTGACTCATTTGTTGATATTATGGTAGTTGCGGGAGGTATTTACCTCCACGTGTAAACCTGACGAGAATAGAATACTCCGGGAAGCAAGAAGAAACCCTAATGAGTTGGCTAATAACCCTAGAAGACATGTCGACTCAAGAAGATAACTTGTATTAGGTTATTAGCCTCCAAGAGAAGAAGTCGGCCAGAAGAAATAATATATACTGAACAGACAGATACCCGGAATGAGAAGTCGGCCCGGGAAGTTAGCCAGAATTACTATAAATACAGGAGGCCAGTCTTCATTCTGGCAGGCAGTCTCAGAATTGCAGAGCAACACTTGTGCTCACTGCCGTGCCCAGTTTTGTGCGCAGGTTTGGAGGAGAGCTGCCATTGCAGCTGCTGCAGCTAGCAGATCACGTTTGGCTTGGACTATCTCTTGGTTAGGGTTTGGACTATCTGATCAGTTCTTGTTGGTGCGCTATCCTTGGGGAAAGGAGCGCTACCCTTTGTTTGGCTATCTAGCCTAGGGTTTGCTTCCAGAGTGATTCTCTGTCAAGGTTAAGGTGCTTGGAGGGTGGTTTCGGCCTATGGTTGGGTGACAATAGCAATATTGTCAATGGTAAAACAAGCACATCCATTATATTCTAATAGGTTATGGGCCACACCTCCTTCATTCAGTCTAACCGCTGGAAGGAAACATAGCCATAAGGATATTAAGCTCGTTGAAGAACTACCGCTAGGGTTTTTAGCAGGAGCTTCACCAAAACACTGCAGCTAGGGTTACTAGCAGATGCAGTTGCAGAAACCCTAATCCTCTCGTTGAGGTACCTTAAGTGAAGGGATTGACCTAATTTCCTGATAGATCAGTGCACCCTATCCTAGCGCATCTCCTGGTACTCTCAACAAGCCAAGACGTGAAGTTTGAGTTTTTGGTCAAATCTAGGGTTGAACAAGTCAAAGAAGCCATGACCTTCTCTATGAAGTCAGAAAACAAGTTAGATGGAGCTTCTAACTTCAGAGCGTGGAAGACAAGGATTGACCTTATTATCCCCACTTTTTAGGGATAACTAGGAGATCATGTCTCGAGGCCCACAGGTCCTAGACATGGAGTACTGAGAGCAGGATTGACCTGAGCATGGCCCTGGAGGGCCCACCTTTTCTTCATTCATCATCCTTGTCTTATCAACAACAACAACATCCATCACCATCGACTTGATCCTGTATCAGAAGAGGTTCTTGCTCCATGAGGTAGTTGGTCCAGGTATCATGGTATGTGTCACTTTTGATCATTGAAACCTTTAAATATATGCATCTGATTCCTTTTATCTCTAACAACTGCTTTGATCTTACATTAGCCCACTTGACCATGCTTGGGGAAATTAACAGGGTGCCCTAGCAAGCCTGTGCCCATAGGTCTTGGTTTGCCACTGGGGAAATTTCTGAAAAGCCATCGCCCGCTCCCATCATAGCATCACTGTTTCATCTTATCTCCCGCTCATTTAGCCCATTCCCCTTGTCTGGGCATTGGGTTGACCTATTTGCAGGATTGCATCTTATCTCGTGGGAAGAAGGGGCTAAAGGCCAAGAAGGTAAAAGTAGCTAATAAAAGACAAAAGCCTAGAAATAAAACCTCGAGATGCTTTGCCTAGGGATCCCCAAGAAGGCAGTAAAAAACCTCTTAGCAAGAAACAAGAGGGACTCGGAAAATAACAAAACAAGACCTAGTCAGAGGATAGGGGGTCTCATCAAGAGCAAGCCTATTAGGTCCATGGGTACCTAACAGTATGATATTGCCACCATTTGGTTACCACGCCAGGGCAGTGACCTTTGGTTGCATGGCCAAGGGAAAGGGGGTCTCATCACGAGCCAACCTTCTCATCTCTGTGGAAGTACTTGTGGGTAATGCTGTCAGCTTTGGTCACCATGCCAAGGCAGTGTCCCCTGGTTAGCTCTTGAACAAAAAAAAACAAATAAAAGAATAAAAAAGAGAATAAAAAGAATAAAGGCAAGAGTGGGCTTGGAAAAAATGCATCTATGACAGGTACAACTCACCTTCTACAAAGGCACCCACAGGTAACACTTTTGCATCCTTGGCCCTCATTGCACCCACATGCTTGGGCATCCCCTGACCACATCACCTCACTTAGATGGCTTGGATGAGGTCTTTTTGGGACTTTTCCTGTGGACACTAGCCCAATGGGACGCCTTGTCCTTTTCCCTAGACTTGTATTGCAGGCTTGTGTAACGTCTTTGAGCTATTAACTGATGTATTAGGGATTTTATGCATATGTTTAATAATATTACTGATGAAATGTGATCGACATTGCCATGATCCCTGTCACTGATGAGCCCATGGAGGGCGTAGCCTTTGATGTGCAGGACCATACCCGATGGACAGGTACCATTTGGACCGGTACACATGGGAAGATGATCAGTTTGGACCTCCATGGGGCTGAAGAGCCCATCAGATGGATGCTGAGACCCCACCATGGGGCAGAGACAAGACAGAGATGGATCGGTGTCTTGCACCGGAGAAGACGAGGACGTTCCATCATGTAAATTAAAAGGGTAAAATGATAGGTCAACCAAGACCCAATTAAGGAAGGCCATGTTATCGCACGGTTTGTAGGAAAGGTCCAAGAGCTTGAGTCAGGGCTTGAAACCGGCGTAACAGGAGCTTCCCCACCCACTGTCACCTCGATGGGGAGCTCTTTGTATTTAGGAGGGCAAGTCCAAGGGAGACGTCCCTAAGGCAATCTGGGTCAAAAGAAGGCTAAAGGATAAAGGCCAAGTCAAGGAAAACCCCTTCCACAGATTGCTGCCCAAGAGAGGATAGTCAAGGAGATAAAACCACTGATGATGCACCTGTTTGCGAGACAAAACAAAGAGAACTAGAAGGTGCTTGCAGTGGGTTAGTACTTCATAAGCATTCAAGACTATCTTTCAATAAATATATGAGCAAATAGACTAATGCTATTATTGACGAAGTCAATGATGGCTAAACAAAGCAAAGACTTATATCACTTCTCCAATAAAGCATC
>ML778131.1:2030578-2048480 GCA_009831015.1 Picea engelmannii
AGAGAAGTATTGTTCTTGGTTGGCTAATCTATATTGAGGAGGTTTGCTGGGTTTTCTTCCCTTAGAGGGTTTCCTAGGATAATCTTTGTGTCTATCTTGTTTCTGTGATTGCCTCTCTTTCAGTGATCTTATATATGCAGTTAATGTGCTAAATGATTGTAATAATAACAATGAAGAAGAACTGTAACTGCTAGCTGTGTTGACCACCTATTTCAACTAAGGGGTCAACTCCATGTGCCATGAAGCTATGTACCTGATGGTGCAACCAAGTTGAAGACTTACTGGTTCTACAAGACAATTTTGCCCCCGACACTTCTTTTTGTAACTCGAATTTCCGCTCTCCTCCGTGGGATAATAATGTAATGGATCTGCATGGATCATATTGTAGGTTAGTTGCCTAGGACTTTATCATTAGGGAAGTCCTTTCATCGAGTGTTTTTTTTCCTCAGGTAATTAATTTGGCCTAACTAGCCTTTTTAATTACCCTTGAGTTTTTCACTCCCACAATAATCCTGCAAAGTGGTGAAAGGCGTTCTAATGATCGAGTCCAATGGGTGACTAGGGTCTAGGAATATTGTAAATGACCATGCTAGACATCTCCTAGAGTCTTGCGGAATTCCGTCGAGTCTAAGTAATTTTTTTTAATTTTTAAAAATTACCCATTTAATGGTAATTTTAATTATTTTTGATATAAAAATGTAAAAACTAGGTCCTTGGGAATTTTTATAGGGGTATGAGTACTCAAAAGAAATTGAATGAGACCCCTACACCCTTGGACCAAGTTTCAGCTCAATTGGACAAGTTTTGATAGGTCTTTGTCCATGAGGAGTCCAAGTCAGTCTAGAGTCAGCAATTTAATTGCTTAATTGACAAAGTCAAAATGTCAATGTTTTGTAATAATGAAGCAAAAAGGTTTGAGAGAGAGTGGGAAAGGTTTCCTAACCTTTTTCCTAAGTTGGAAAAGTAATTTTCCACTTAAAAGACTCTAATGATCGAGCCCAATGGGTGACTAGGGTCTAGGAATATTGTAAATGACCATGCTAGACATCTCCTAGAGTCTTGCAGAATTCCGTCGAGTCTAAGTAATTTTTTTTTAATTTTTAAAAATTACCCATTTAATGGTAATTTTAATTATTTTTGATATAAAAATGTAAAAACTAGGTCCTTGGGAATTTTTATAGGGGTATGAGTACTCAAAAGAAATGGAATGAGACCCCTACACCCTTGGACCAAGTTTTAGCTCAATTGGACAAGTTTTGATAGGTCTTTGTCCATGAGGAGTCCAAGTCAGTCTAGAGTCAGCAATTTAATTGCTTAATTGACAAAGTCAAAATGTCAATGTTTTGTAATAATGAAGCAAAAAGGTTTGAGAGAGAGTGGGAAAGGTTTCCTAACCTTTTTCCTAAGTTGGAAAAGTAATTTTCCACCCCCCCACCCCCCTGCTTACCCAACAACTTAAAGTGGTGTTCCCTAGCTAATTGACATGTGGGAATTAAAACGTTTAAGTGAAAAAAGCCACCTAAACCCTAAATTCGCCCTCCTTGGTGTCTAACTTAATGTTTGACCATAGGAAAACATGTTTTCTCCCTTTCCTTACTCAACCCTCAAACCCTAACTTACCAAAACCCTAAAAATGACTTTTCCTTGACTTTGTCTATTTCTCTTGGATGTGTGACACTTGTAACGCATCCAAGAGTGGTAACTCTTGGCTCCCAAATATAAATAAAGGCCTCCCCTCCCTCCTTTCACACATCTATTCTTTGCCTATTGTTACTATGCTCAAATTTCTCCCACCTCTCCCATTCTTTTCTCTTCCTCATTCTTGCTCAAGATTTTTGGAGAGAAACTTGTTGCAAGTATTTGCATTAACCTTCTACTATCAATAAAAAGGAAAGCTTTGGAGGCAAATGGTGTGTTGAGAGTATTCTTGGTGCATCAAACTATTGGAGGTGACTTTGTATTGGTTTTTTTTGTGTATGCATTTGTTTCAAGTTTAGAGTAGAGATCCCAAGCAAAGTATTTTGCTTGGGTAGATTTGCAGTTGCTTGGGTAGATTTGCAGTAGTTTTATTGTAGATCTAAGTGAGTAGATTCTAGATTAGCAAAGTATTTTGTTTCCTCTAATATATCTACTCACCCCTTTGCTCTATCTTGTAGCTTGTTCACAATTATTTGCAAGTCATTTCTAGGATTGGAGAAGCTTGTTTCAGATTTGAAAACTAGCTTTTCTCATCCATATTCACCCTCTAAATTTTCTGCACTATATTTCTGTTCTTTCCATTGAGTTATTTGAGCATTCTAACACATAGAATAAGTCATTTTAATCATATTTGTTTGCTGATTTTTTATGCAGAAAATTTCTGTGCAACTAACATAAATTTTCTTGAGTTTGTGTCACTCTTTGCAGTATTTCCAACAAACTTTTGCTTGCTATTTTTTTTGCAGGTTGGTGACGAAAAGAGGGATCTATATCCCATTTGGGGAATATACAAGCTAAAGATCAACCTCCCAAGTTGGGGTAACAAATACCCACTTCTTTCTTTCCTATATTTCATTGTAAGCAAGCCCAAGAGAGTCTCTAGGGCTTGCATTTCTTTAAAGTCTTGTAAATTTCTGTATTTTCTTTTCCTAGTTTGCCTACACCTAGCATAGAGTTTGGCCATGCCAACCATGCTATAACATAAGGCTAGAGTTTAGTATTTTATTTCAGCATTAGTTTTCATTTACTTGTTTGCCCTACTTGTCCTTATAACAAGGTTGTGTGGCTAGGATAAGTTTTATTTCAAGTCATTTATTTTATTACCCACTTGTGCACAAAACCGAAAGGCTTTGTCCTCCATCTTGTGCACTTGTTGTGGTTGCAATAATTTAGATTTCTTTCAAGTTATTTCATTTATTATTTGTTTGCCTACACCTAGGAAAGTGTTTGGCCAAGCCAACCATCATAAATCGTAAGGCTAGGTAGATGTTAATGGTTTCTGCTTCTATTTGTTCATGCTTTATGGTTCATATATTTAGATCTTAGAAGCTAATCATATAATGTTTGCTTAAGCCCATGGAGGCATAATCATTTACTTGTCTATTCTATTTTACTTTCAAGTCATTGCAATCTATTTCATTCTCAAGTACTTTACTCTTTCATGCAATTTACTTTCAAGTGCTTCGAGTCTCTTGCAATTTACTTTTGTCAAGTACTTTCATTTTACTTGCAAGCTCTTTTACTTTCAAGCTCTTTACATTGCAATCACTTAACTTAACTAATCAATTCTAAGTTTCAATTTATCTTTAGATCCTTAGGGCCTTAATCAAATTAGTTTAATTAGAGCACCTCTAACTGTCCCAACTTTGCTATAAAAAAAGGGACTTAAGGAAAGAACTTGGGGTGCTAGATCAGGGATGGTCTCACGGCACTAGGTGTCCCCCTTGTTTAAGTACTTTTGTTCCTCGGATTGACCTGTGGAGCTAGGGTGGGGCCTTGTTTGCCTCACTTATTGAGCACCCAAGTTCCAACAGTCCTTTTGGTATAAGCGGGGAGAGTTCTAAGGAAGTCACATAGTTTTAGGATTCACACTTCACCTAACCAACTTAATTAATCCTAAAATTTATCCACCTCAACCTTGTTTCAATTTCATTATCTATTTCATGGTTCATGCTTTATAATTTTGCGAGCACTCTCATGCAAGTTACCTTACATGCAATTTTATTAAGCAATTTGTGGATGTTAACTAAGTGAACTTAGAAGTTGCGCATTTCTTGCCCTTGGAGGCTTTCTTGCTTTATGTTTTCATCCATCTTGAGTTGTGCACTTGCCCTTGGAGGCCTTCTTTTGAGTACTTTCATCTGATTTGAGTTGTGTATTGAACCATTGGCTTAACCCCTTGAAGTTGCGCATCTTGTGGAGGCAACTTCACTGTTTCGGTTTGATTGTTGTGTTGAGACAACTCCTTGAAGTTGTGCATCTTGTGGAGACACTTCACTATTTGGGTTGTTGGCTTGTTGTGTTGTGGTGATCTTTTCTTGAGCAATCTTTCCTTTCCCTGCACAATCAAGTTAGTTCATGTTAGTTTCAAGTTAGTGCTTGTTTTCTTGCTTTGTTCATAATTTTATCTTGTTGTAACAATTAATTATCTTTGCATCTTAACTTTGTAGATAGTTGTTTATTTCATTTACTTATATCTAATTCAATTGTTTTGTAAAGTAATTCTTTTGTATCTAATTGTAATCCTTTGTAAAGTTTAATATCTTTAACTTTAGTTGACCCCTTGCCCAACCTTAGGCACTAGTCTTAGTTGACTTAGGGAAAGGGCTTGCCTTTTCATTGAAACTTGCACTTTGCATTGTTTGCCTCTCATATAGGCTAGACTCCCCCAAACCTTTAACTAATTAAAATCAACTCCTAGAATTAACCTTTAATCTCACATAGTAACTAGGGTCTACCCCCCTTGGCTTCCCTAGGAGTAATCCTAGACGGAAGAAGTTCAAGTCGAGGTGACAGCGGGATTGAACTTAGGCATTGTGCCTCCAAGGACACACTAAGTGGATTGGACTTGGTCCATGTTAGCAAGTGTGTATAAGGATGGCAACAAGCTGCATAAGTTAAATATTAACAACTCAAAGGTGATGTGAAGTTATAGCTCTAGCAAAACAATGGTTTTGTGTCTTTTTTGTAGTATGATGAGAATAAAGGGGTGATAGAGGATAAGGGACTAGTGCCTAACCAATTTTGGGCCAATGGAGTGAAGAGGCCAAGCCAAGAGAGAAATTTATGGATGGTTAAAACACATAGAGCTGTTATACATACCGTAATAATGACGAAGAAATGTACTTGGAGGGCTCCTTAAAGATGCCACACTCAAACAATGTTAGAAGAGTGAGTCCTACAATGAAGTAATGATCCATCAACAATTCTTAACAAGATGATAGATGCAAGACAATACATTCGGAAATATGATAGCAAAGGGGATCAAGAGGTGAAGATCTCTCACATAAAACCTTTCCAGATGTTGTAAATAAACTCTTCTTTATGGCTTCTCATAACAAGGTCTTTGCAAACAACTCCTAGCATCCACCAACAACAATTAGAAACAAAATATATCTTCACATATGATAAGCAAGAACCCTTGAACTTTCCATTAAGCCTCCAAAAGGATATTCAAAAATTCTCCAAGAGGAGAGACTCCTCACAAATCCAACCATGACAAATGATGGAGAGAGCTACCCTTTAAATGGAGTTGAGCTCCATCTCCATTTACAATAAAATAATAATTGTTTTCCTAAATTTATTAGTTCTCCAAAGAATAACTATAAAATAACCTTCTCAACAACTTCCTTACTAAATGTAGCAATGTGTTGTTGAGATCGACTTTCTTCTCCAAGAAGAAACAATAAAATATACTTGGATTTATCTAGATACATCCTTATTTCCAAGGAAAACAAATAAATAATCTTCTATCACATAACCAACTCATGGGACACGTCAAACAATGATAAAACAATGAGGTGGATATGCCATGTGTATCCCTCCAAGGTGAACGTCCCCTTCAAAGATAGCCTCAGAACATGTAAATCTTTTCTCTATGTGCAAGGTGTCCTCCACCATGTGCATACATTAAGTTCACTCTTCCCAAATAACCAAAACGCTCAAGAAACAAAGGTGTTCCGTTTCTCAAAAAGTTGGTCAAACTGTGGCGATTATTTTGACGTGGCAGATTTGTAACCACCATAACTCCCTCAATATTTGTCAGAATTTCTATTATGACACAATTTGGAAATTTCACGACCACTCCGCATCCAATGGCATTGATCTGGTGGACTGTCAAAAGATAATCGCTCCTATAGCAGGATGCCCTCAAAATATGCAATGCAATCCTAGATCTAGGGTTTGGAACCTCCTAGATCTCCTCAAATGTGAAACATCCTCATCAATAGCATGGAAAAGAGTGTAATTTGTTACTGCTCAATCTCTCCCCTAGGAGGAAAAGTCCTAACCTCAATGGGAGAGCTTAGAGGCACAGGCACTACAAGCAAGCTACCCACTGTCACCTTGGTAGCCTTGCCCCACACTTCAGACTAAGGAAAATAATCTACCCTAGCCTTGGGGGGAATCCCTATGGTCAATCTAAGCCAAGTCGTTGAGTGATAAGATGGGAGATCTTAGCTTAAATTGATTATTCTACCAAATCAATTCACCCTTAAAGATGTGTGGATCATGAGAAGACAAGTGAATTGTCAAACCAATGACTTCAGCCAATGCAATATCCAATTGATGTTTAAATATTTCAAGTGGTTTATTTGCAAATTAGAGAGAAAGTAATCAAAAGATCAAGACCATTTAAGTGTGGATGGCACAATTATCTAGAGTGCCGAATCAAATGTGTTCATAAAAATGACCAGATATGATGTAATATACTTGAACAAGAGGCAAATACATGTTGCTTCCTGAAAAGTGTGTGCAGCAGATTTGTTGCTCAGTTAACCATGCATATTTCCATGATGTGCTCAGAATAACAACCAGCGTTATGGTGTATTGATCAAGTGAGATCCCTGTAGAGTGATTTCCAAATTAGAATTATATCCCAAGTTTAACCAATGCATGACATTGCTTGCTCAACGGATTACATGGTGTTCAAGTCTGAGTGCTGTATCTTAAGGTGGAAAGAACTGTTATTACATACTAGCATCAAACTTTAAGTGCTGTAGCACTATTAACGAATATAAACAAGGAATTTAGTGCTAATGAACACTGTATATTTGTTATACTTATGCTGTGTAGTGGGTGTCAGTTTACCGCATTTAGTGTTGATATTACGGTAGCTGCGGGAGGTATTAACCTCTACGTGTAACCTTTGACGAGTCTAGAATATTCCTGGAAGCAAGAGAAACCCTAGAAGGTTAGGAAATAACCTTAGAAGACAAGTTGGCCCAAGATAATAATTTATATTAAATTATCATCCTCCAGAAGTAGAAGTCGGCCCAGTTAGGTCACTTGGAGGACTATAAATAAGAGGGCACTAGAGCTCATTTGTCACACTCACTCTCACAACTGCATAAGGACAAGTGGTGCGCATGAGTGGAGGAGAGCTGCAGCTGCTGCAGTGGTGACTTGGTCTTTGGTTATGGTTGGAATTTCTGCTTGGTTATGGTTTGGACTCTCTGCTTGGTACGCTAGCTTTGGAGAGAGGTACGTTACCTTGGTTGGCTATTGGTTCTAGGGTTTGCTTATGGAATTATTCTATCTGTCAAGGTTAAGGTGCTCGGGGGTGGCCTTTGTGCCTATGGTTGGGTGACAATATTGCTATATTGTCTACGGTGAAACGAGCACACCTATTATTCTAACATTTAGAGCATTCAAAAATGATTTTCCGTTAGATATTAAACTGTATGTGAAAGGTTAACTGTTAGAAATGATCAGTTCCACCAAGTTTACTGCCAGTGAATGATTTAAATGACCAAATCTGTTCCAGAATTTGAAGAAGATTGCAGGCTGTATGTTTCTCATCCATGAAAAATATAAGGTACAGTGCGGTAGGAAAGTAGTGCAACCATGAGTACTTAAATTTAAATGAGAACAGTAACCAGTATCATGATATTCTAAAACATGCCTGCTTAGAAAGAGTTACGAATAGTAAGATTTAGAACGTGACTCCAAGTTCTAGATTAAGTATGATATTCAGCATACAAAACAGTTATTAAGTGTGTCATTCTTTCAGAACAGTAAGTTCATTCAAATCTGCAGATAGGCTTGTAGTGAGACAGTGTTAAATGCAATGAGAACTTGAGACCTTGGTGCATAGCATTATTATGTCAAGTCAATCTTAGTGATTCCACTTCAATCATTAGAATAATGATACGCTTCAGCCATCAATCAGTGAACAATAGCAATGTAAAATAGAGTTATTTACCTTTTTGTTGTAGGTCGTTCACAGTTTAGATGCTTTGGTTTGTCTTTTATATTATTTTCAGAGCTTGAAAACACCAAAACGACCTGACTCAAATGTGAATAAATTGCTTATGAATACACCAACACATGTAAAAGTTTATGATCTCAGCATTCATTCAATTTGTGAATTAAACCCTTCACCATTCAGATTTAGGAAATCAAGGAAGTTTAAAACATGCCCTTGAAAAAAAACTATTAGTGACAAATTTAAATTTGTTGAAACCCTCAAAGCTGGTACCTCATTTGGATTATTATCAGTCTGTGCCAATCCGATCATCAAGCAGAAAAAAATCAGATAATGGCAAGTCACTCAAGATTGTGTACCATCGATTTCCTTCTTGAATTTATTTAGATCACTAAAATTGCAAACTTTGTGAGATATATCATTCAAAATTAATAATGAGTAAATTTCAGACCCCTTGAGTTACTAATATTTTTAAAGCATTATTCCTTACCTCACTCAAGTAGATCTGAATGTGAGACCCTTGTTAACTATGCCTTCTGAATTCCAAACCAGCAAGATAAGGAAGACCATGAATCATCTTATGGGTTAATGCAGCGATTTAGTTTAGTGAGATATGGCAATACTGGATCTATGAAATGAATTTAGAGGATAAGCACATTAGATCCAATAATGCAAATGCAAGTCGATCCTATGATAAATCTTTTTCAGACAGACGACCTGCAGAAAACCCAGGTTTATAACATGAATATGGAAGTGTTAACTCAAAAGAAACCTGGAAAAGCAACTTAGTTCTCAAATTAGAACCCTGTCAAAACCCTAGGTTGCTTATTTGCAAAAATAAATGGAAAGGAAAGTTAAAGGATGGCTAGAAATCCTACATGGAAATTACTCTTACCATTGGGCTATGGGGTCTTGAAATCCTTGGCAATGTTTTTTTCACCTAAATTGCTGAAGTCCTCCAATATCAAGGATTACTAGAGGAGCATCAAGCTAAGACAATGGAGCTTGCAACACTTCAAAGGCAGGTTAGTCCTTAAAGAAACAAAACCTAGGTATCACAAGGAAATTAAACTAGATCTCTGGTGAAGAACACAAGATATCTATCTTTAATACTAGATGGATCTACTTTAGATCTATCAAAGAAATAACATAGAACAAAAAATTCATACCTTACTTTCTTTAACACCTCTTGGTGATATCCCTTTACCTCATGGAAGATCACAACTCTACTATCTCTCTTAGAAAACCCTAAAACATTGCTCAAGAGGAAATAAAATCACACTCACAATAGGCAGGAATTATCTCCACTTTATTTCCAACCCTCATTATATAGATAAGGCACCTCACAAAACCATGAGCAACAAACCATGTGCTAATACAATACCATGTTCCAATACAATGTGCTCAAGCAAAACCATGAGCTAAAACAAGAGGCACTCTCAATACCATGGTTTAAAACAATTTTGAGCCAATAAAATAATATATCATGAAATAACCACTTAACTCAAACACGTGAGTGGACTAGTCAAATGGAAGAGGTGCGCTCCACAAGAGAGAGAAAATGCACTCTCCATGTGTTCACACGTGTGACTTCAAAACGAGTGATAATTTTTGCACGACAAATTCTAGTAGCATCGTAACTATGTCAAATTTTCCCTGATTTTCAACCTCATTTCGGAAATCTCATGGCAATTTTGCATCTAATGGCAATGATTTGGCAGAATTTTGGGCACCTTGTCAAAAGATAACTGCCCCTGAAGCTGGCCGTCTTAAAAAATGTGTTAAAATCACCTCATAACCACCTCTAACCACTCACATGTGTGAGAATATTCCTCCAAGTGGCTCATGCATGCTCCATATGCTGGCAAGTGTATAAATACTGATGTGGACACCTCTGTGATGATGCGGCTTCCTTGTCATCGTCCACTGTGCTATCACGGATCCCAAGAAAAATGGAATGAATTTCAATGTTGGTGGATATGACCAAATATAGCCACTGAGATGTCGGTCATGGCATAAACTGATGGTCTTCTGGATAAGGCATCTGCCACCACATTATTCTTCCCTTTGACAAACTCAATGTCAAAGTCATAAGCCTGGATTTTGCTCACTCATTTCTGTTGCCTCTAATTTAAGTCCTTTTGATCCAGGAAGTACTTGAGGCTGTTATAATCTGTCTTCACGACGAATTTTGCCCCAACCAAATATTGCCTGAACTTAGCCAATGCATGCATGATGGCTAGCATCTCTTTGTCATAGATGGTGTAGAGGAGATCATGACCTCTCAATTTTCAGCTTTCATAAACAATAGGGTGCCTATTCTGCATAAGCACTGCTCCAATGCCTTCCCTTGAGGCATCACACTCTACTGTGAAGGGTTGTGTGAAATATAGTAGGGCCAATACTGGACACATATTCATCACCTTCTTCATTTTGTCAAAGGTCAACTGTGCTTCTTGACTCCACTTGAATGCCCCTTTCCTAGTCAAATCGGTCAAAGGTGCGCAAAGTTGAGAACAACCCTTGACAAACCTCCTGTAATAGCAACAGATGCCCGAAAACCCCTTCAATTCTGTGAGTGTCTTAGGTGTGGGCCTGTCAAGTATAGCTTGTATCTTCTCTTGGTGTACCTATACCCCTTCATTTCAATGATGTGCCCTAAATAAAGGACCTCTTTCATTCCAAACTCACATTTGGATTCCTTAGCATATAAGGATTGCTCTTCCATGATAGCCAAAATCTGCTCTACATGCTAAAGGTGCTCCTCCCAAGTTTTGCTATAGATCAACAAGTCATCAAAGAAGACCAAGAGGAACTTTCTCAGTTGCTTGTTGAAGACATGATTCATGCAAGATTGGAAGGTGGTTGGCGCATTAGTTAGCCCAAAAGGCATTACCAAGAACTCATAGTGTCCATAGTGACATCGGAAAGCAGTCTTGGAGGCATCTTGCTCCCTCATCTTTATCTGTTGATAGCCAGAGTGCAAGTCAATCTTTGTGAAATATACAGCCCCATGGAGCTCATCCAATAGCTCATCAATCCTCGGGATGGTGTATCTATTTTTGATTGTCTTCTTATTTAAAGCCATGTAGTCAATACACATGCGCATGGTCCCATCCTTCTTTTTCACCAATACCACTGAAGATGCAAAGGGATTGGAACTTGGCCTAATGTGGCCCATGTCTAATAGTTCTTTAATGGCCTTCTCAATCTCATCTTTATACTTCTTGGGGTGCCTGTAGGGAGTGGTGATGACAGGTTTCGCACCCTCCAATTCTATGATGTGCTCAAACCCCCTATCTGGTGGTGCTCTTGGTGGTATGGGCTCAAAGACCTTGCTGTGCTTGTCAATGAGTAGTGAGTTTCCCCTTTCTTATCCACCCTAATCGATATTCTACACTCTACTGCATAAGCAATGTCTTCCCTCCTGAAGATGGCCTCCATGCGCTTTGTTGTCACTACTCTCGGTGTGTTGCCTGTCATGTCCCTGAGAACCACCTTTTACCCATTTTCCTCTGTAAAAGACATTTCCATGGTCTTGTAATTTGTAGTGATTGGCCCCAACGTACTAAGCCACTGTACTCCAAGGATGATGTTGGTGTCTGGAAGGTGCATAACATAGAAATCATGTGCCAAATCATGCCTGCCCAATGTAAGCTTCATTCCCGGAATGTATCTGTCACAAGGCATAGTGCGCCCCCCTACTACCTCCACACGAAATCCCTCAAACTCAACTGTAGGTATGTGTTTCCTTTGCAGTAGGGCTGAATCAATGAAGTTGTGTGAGGCACCCCCATCAATGAGAACTGAGACCTTCTGCCCTTGTAACACCCCTCTCATCCTGAAAGTATTGAATTTAGGTACCTCGTTGATGGATGCTAGTGTCACCTTCTCATCTGCTGCAAGGCTGTGACTTGCATCGTCCTCTTCTGCGTGTCCTATGGGATCTGCCTCTATGTTTTGTAGATGGCTGAAATATTCCTCCTCATCATCCGAGATCACCTCAATGTAGTGAGCCTTGCCCTTGCCCATGCATTTGTGTGTTGGATCCCAAGGCTCTTTGCAGGTGAAGCACAACTGCTTCCTTCTCAATTCCCTCCTAGTGGGCTCATCCATTCTACCTCTTCCCCGGTCAAACCCCCTTTGGTCTCTCCCTCCTTGGTTCATAGGAGGTCTTTGGTCTCTACCCCCTTCGTTTAGAGGAGGTCTAGGGGTAAATCTCGTCTTTGTTGCTGATCCCAAGTCCCTAGTCTTCCATACGACATCATGCAAGTTGGCAGGCTTAAAAGCCTTGACCCAACCCCTTAAGGGATCCATCAACCCCTCTGCGAAGAGCATCATAAGTCTCGCTTGAGACACATCTTGTACCATAACTGCTATCCTCTGAAACTCTTCTATGTATACCTCTGGAGATCCTGTCTGTCTAAGCTAGGTGAGTTCCCTGAAAGGTAGCTCTGGATCCCCTTGGTCAAACCAGTCAATGAGCCTTTGTGTAAACTCTGTATAAGATGTGATCTGATTGTGACCCAGTGTGGTTAACCCATGGTACCATCAATCATGAGCCTTGCCCTCCAAGTACATGGTGGAAAACTTGATGGCATCCATCTCTCATGGGGTTAAGCTGTAGGTAGGTATCAAGTTTCTGCACCCATGCTTGCGCAATCACTTTGGAAGATCCATCAAAGTAGGGAATCTCCATCTTGCCTACCCTGCGCTCCAATTCATAGTTAGGCCTTTGATACTGTTTAGGCTTACCCCTGAACTTGATTCCACAATACTGATCCAACGTGACTTGCCTCTGGAACCTTGCACTCAATGCGTGATATTCCATGGCATACTGCTCATAGTTGTCCTCAATTTCATCCTCATAGTTGCGTTGTGGCCGGTTATCCAAGAATGTGGGTAGGTAGGGTCTAGGGGTGGCCCTACTGTGTGTTGGCCCCTGGGGAGCTCCACCTCCATAACTCTGTCCCTCAATGTGATAGTGAGGGCTATGCTCCTGATGAGGTCTAGTGCCCCCATGAGACCCACTGGCTTCCATGTTTGCATAAATTTCTGGTCCCTTTCCTGCATGGGTCATTTGTAATAGGAGTTGCGCAATCCTCTCCTGGCTGGAATTTACTCTTTCTAGGGTCTCCCTCATTTCAAACTGTCCCCTACACATTGCTTCCTGGTTCTCTTGTAGATGGTGCACAAGTGCACTTTCTATCTGATTTATGGAGTGTTGTAACTCCTTTGCAAAACCTGCTAGAACTTGTGGCTCACTGTCCTCACTTGAACCCTCCATCTCTGCTTCTGTTTCACCTGTCTGCTTCCTGCGTCTACCCATGTAAATACCACTGAAATTTTGCATGCACTAATCCCCACTGGTTGGGAGGATCAATGCTCTGATACCACTGTAATGTTCCCAAGCCAAATTTGTTGCTTGGAACACTAACTGTTCACTGCTTGTTTGTGTTTGTAGGTTTACTCATGGAGTTGCGCATTAGGGTTTATATTGTAATGATTATAGCAATGAAGTAACAGATTTGAAGCATATACCATAAACAAGACAAGATACAATAAGGAACACCAATAAAGAGCCAATAATGTCAGATCTGACCTTTATTTAGATAGTAGATAGATCCTGTAACAAGAGATCTACAGATATGGAAGAAAACCCCAATAATATCCAAAATGGGATGACAACTGCTACAATAATAACCAATACAAATGATAATAGCCTTTCAAAGGTCCTATGAAGAGAAGATACAAGCCTCCAAAGGCCAATAGCTGCAAGAGAAGATTGATGAGATGGAACCCTGGTCCACTGTAGTGCCAAACCCTCCAAACTGGTTGAGTTGCGCACTGTCTTGGTAGGTGTAGACACCTTAGGTTTCGGCCCCCCTCTTCCTGTGCTCCAAATGCCTAAAAAATTCCCCAGAATGTAGATCGGGCTACTAGAACCCCCCTAGCAAAGTATCAGACTAAAAGGTGAAGGTTTGGCTCTCTAAATGAGCAAACCCTCAACTGGTTTGCGCCCCCCTGGTTGACTGAATCTCCAATATTTCGACCTCACCTCTAGAGGCCTCCAATTGCTACAAAAATCACCAGAATGATAGATCGAGCCAGTACAATCCCAGTGGTGAAGTCTCAAGATGATCTATAAAGCTCTGGGCCACCAAATGATGAAAACCTCCTTCTGCAGTGCACCCCTCTCTTCTTCAACTCGTGCCAAGCTCTAGGAAATAATCTGCTAGGAAATCCCCTCCTGAATAGACTAGAAATGATGCCCTGGACCATAGGAAGAAAACCTAGATGTTCCTTTTCCCAAAAGCTTCCTCCTTACTTCAGATCGAACTGATCTTCACAAGGTGGTGCGCCCTTCTACTGGAAACCCCCCTAGGCTGCGCACTAGTATGCCTCTGCCAATAGATCTGACCCCTGTAACACTGTAGAATGGTGTGGGAGGATTGTTGCACCCCTGGGACCCAAGCTTAGATCAAGAAAGGTGGGATCTTTCACGTCTGAGTTGATCTCTAGGGTTTTAGTCACAAAACCCTCGAAACTGTTTGTGCTCAAGAGCCCAAATGCAAAATATGATAATAATCCAGAATGCCTTAGAAGGGCGCCCTTCCTTTCTTTTATACCTCCAGTCTATTCTTTTATTGAGTTAGTTAACCCCTAGGGTTAACTCCTATCTTTACTCCACCTTTTCTTTTCTTTCGTTGAGTTACCCTTTTTCACAGAAAGTCAACTCAGTAATATAACATTGTTCTTAGGAAGTGACTTCTGGTTGACTTTGTCCCCATGATGCATGAGATTATAGTCTAGTGGGGATAGCTAGACTACTGAGTCTCTCTAAACCTCTTCATCAAGAGGTGGGGGACATTAGAGCAAACTCGATGCTCGAACCAATGTAGGGATAAGTGAGAGGGAAAATGATGAAAAGTGATAAGTATGGAAGGAATGGACGATGACCTTTCATAAACCCACCCAGTGGCAACTCACTCCTAAGGGAAACAACTTGCTAGGGAATTATGTCATCCCCTAGGTATGGACAAGTCAAAAGGCATAATGTCCAAGCAAACGTCATGGAGGAAAGGAGAATTACATGCACATATTCAAATGCTTTGAGAATCAGAGTGACACATACCATGATACCCAGACTCATTACCTCATGGAGCAAAACCCATTGCTACTTCAGAACCAGGTCGATGGGATGGATGCCGCTGCTGTTGGCAGAATGGAGGCGTTGAAGAAGAAAGGATGGGCCCTCCAAGGCCAAGCTCAAGTCAATATGGCTCTCGGTACTCCATGTCTAGGACCTGTGGGCCTCGAGACATAATCTCCTCAATTACCCCTAGGATAGGGGATAACAGGGCATTTCACATGGATCGCGACATGATTCACATATTTGGAGCTACTTCCAGGAAGAAGTGGACACATGTCATCTTGTGATTAAATCAAACCCTAAAAACCACTGTAAAGAGGAGCACCCTACTTCTAGGGTTTTAGCTCATTTATTATTAATTTATTCATTGGGGTTTGATGTGAAAGATATAAATAGAGGAAATATTCATTTTCTAAAGGGGCATGGTTGGAAGATTGGGAGTTCCCTCAAAATTTAGTTGAATATATTTGGAAGAAAGAAGTTAAGGGACAAGTTCAATGGGAGGTTTTCCATCTCTCTTTTCTTTTCATGGATGATTAGGTTTTCTTCAAGGATTGCCATGGTTTTTACTACTGAAATAACCTTTGGAGGCAAGTTTGTCACACGAGAAGAGATTAGGGTAGAGGTTGTAAACCCTCCCTAATCCTTGATGTAAACTTGAAATTTTGGAGGTTATTGCCGCTGTAATTTTCTGGTTAGGTGAGGCTTATTCGATCTTCTTGATCTAGTTATGAAATCAGATTTGAACAAAGGGTCTATTTTAGGCTGTTCGTTCAATAGGAAGGCTGTCCTACTTTGTCTGCTTCATCTAGGGTTTCATGCTATGGCTGTTCCTTCATTATTTAATGGTTGCATGTTATTTTGGCTGTAATTTCAAGGTTGAGATGGTGCATCTTGTATAAGGGCTCTCACTTGTTCTTGCATAATTTGAAAATCTGTTTTGTACTAATCATGTTGCGTCAGTGAATGGCTTAATTACATCTTCTCTATAGTATTGAAATTGTCTTGCTCTTTGATCTTGACTCCATCACCCAATTGGATAGACACTGGTCTTGGTAGTCCATCATTCCTTTATTTCTAAAGAATATCATAAACTTGTTTTCTAGGGTATCCCTCCTTGTGCAAGAAAAGTACCAACCTAAAGTGAGAGGAATAGTTGTTGTGGTGACCATGGATAACCTTCCTAAGTGCCCCTAGGGTTCCACTTCGTTCAAGGACTTGAATATATTTGAGTGTAGGTTTGGGAGGTAACAAATTGGTGTCGCTGTTGAGCACAAAGTCCAATTCCTAAGATTCAGTAGATTGACTATAGTGATTGATGAGGGCATTTCTTTGAAGATCTTTTCTCATCAGGTGACTCCATAAAGGAACAAGACCTTGTTCCAAAACATTTGAAGTGACTTGCTATTTGTAGAGGTGAGGACATCCATTAGATTTGAAGGCATTTGAAGACTCTGTTGGTAACTTCACTGATATGAAAATGAGGTATGATGGTGATGTGTTTTTCAAAATTTCATATCAGTTTTTCATGTTGAGGATTTGAGGTGAAGAATGTAGCATCACTCCCAGAAGTGTTGGATGTTGAAGGGTTTGCTCAATTGGATTTCTAAGGTACCCTGGGACATCCAAATAAGTTCCTTGATCGAGATTGGATGACCACATTGGAAAGTTCCATGGACGTACTCATTCAACTACACTACATGTTGCATCTTTTATTGAATTTACTTCAAAATTTAATGTTGTCCACGAGGATGCCAAGATGAAAACATTTGCACTTACCTTGGAAGATTTTGCATAATTATGGTTTGAAAATCTTGGTAGAAAGGAAATATCTTCATTTGTAGGTCTAATTGAAGCATTTTGTAAGTGTTGGGAACTTGGGATCCTAGTTATGAAGAAGAAGAAAAGATTGAGGATGTATTTGATCTTTGTGAGTATAGACAAGGTGAGATACATTATCTAATGTTCATGTATCAGAATAACCCCTCAGATGCTCTCTTTGCTGAAATCAATGAGAAATATGATACATGTATGTTATGAACATAAAATATACATAAATAGATATTCATAACATAATAATAGTTAATAAATAATAATTATTAATAATGAAAGGTCATGTCTCAAAGGACATGACTATTGGTAAAGGGCACCCCTGCGTGGGTATATAAGCAGGCCCTCATTCTCAATTGTAATCATCTCATCTCATTATATCTTATTATTCATTTATTGTTTTACAGTCCTATATGGATTACTTTGTTATATTCCAAGTATTTTGGATAATTCTTGTGTGAGCGAACTTTGTTCGTCTCATTTGGTATCAGAGCTTCGTTTTTTCTGATCCCGGCCCTTGGCCAGTGTTTTTATCAGACCTTGTCTGAACCGGTTTTTGGCCAACCATACTTCATTCAGAGTTTATCTGATTATTCTTGATCTTTGATCAAATCAGGCTTTTAGCCACATATCTGGTCTTTGACCACAAATCGGCCCTTGGCCATAGACTTTTTGTCAATTTCGTTGCCTTGGCAACAAAATCGTTGGCTTTTAACCACATCCAATTAGCAGAATTTTTCTCTGTTTCAAGTCGTTGACCAAGACTTGCCCTTGGCCATTTAAAGTTAATAATTTCACTGCATTTTCGATAAAAAACAAAAAATAAAGAAATCAGGAATTATATATATATATATATATATATATATATAAAATTGCAGCCATTCAACCTCCGCACATAAGCTGTCATACACTGGTTTTCTCTGCTGCAACCTGTACAATTTTTTTATTAAAGAGAATATATGTCCGTACAAAGTTCAATTGAAATTCAACCGTACTCTACCACTACCCTACAGACA
>ML778131.1:2056556-2070704 GCA_009831015.1 Picea engelmannii
GCGCTGAGCACTACCAATGTAGAAGTACCTCCAAGCTACCAAATCTCAACATTCCCTCTTAGTGAGAGAGGTACTTCTGGTATCACCACTAGAATATGTCTCCATCTCATCAGCTGCCATAGCTGCTCCCTCTGTACTAGAATTCTCTGCTCCCTCTGAACATGAATCCACTACTCCCACTGCATTGGAAGCCTCTGCTGCTACCTCCGTTGTACCACGAACTGAAGACATGCTCCTAGGAGATTGCACACTCTCCTGAGCATCCAACTGTGTCGACTTATACCTGCTGAGTCCCTTGAGAGTCCCAAAAGAAGACTGAGTGCCATGTATCAACTCTCTCTCCCGTGCTACCTGCCAACTCTCCGACACAGAATCTGAGTCCAGAAATCCACTAGACCCCAACACAGGTCTACCCAACAACCTGTACAAGCCCTCATACTTGACACAAAGCATCACAGTTGTCTCAGCAGTTGCTCCCACGGGATATAAAAAACATGTACATCGTGGAAAACAACTCCAAATCCACTCTCATCCAGAGCTGACACTGAGAGAAAATTAACCGTCAACTCTGGAATATATAACACCTCGCCAACCTCCAGAAGACCTCCTGACTCTAGTTGGAATCTCACCCTTCCAACCCCCTTTACTGCAAGTTGTGGGCCGACTCCACATTTCACTCTACAGTCTGAGTCTATCTCTGTAAGATCGTGGAAAACTGACCTCAACCCGGTCATGTGCCGAGAGGCACCACTGTCCACAAACCACGACTCAATGTCCTCGAACACTAGGCAACCACTGCCCACGGGACCAACCATGAGAGAGAACTCCTCAAATTTCTCAGCAAAATCTGCAACCCGAGTTGATGCTACCACCTTTGGTTCCGGTTTCTTCTTCTTCTTGTTCGGACATTGACTAGCATAATGGCCATTCTTGTGACATGCAAAGCATTTCACTTTGCTCATGTCCTTCTTCTTTTCATTGCCCTTTGCTACAAGAGCAACGTTCTTGTCGTCTGCACCATTCAATACCTTTTCCTGAGACCCCTCTCGGATCTCCTCCTGCGTAAAATCATCCCACAATCTGCTCCAATTAGGGAGCTTCTCTCTCCCCACCACACACTTGACGAAAACCTTCGACTCCTTGGTGAAGCCTTTGAGGGCTATCCGCACCAACTCTGAGTCGGGAATGACTTCTCCAACAGCTGCCAACTCGTCCTTCACCTATGCAACCCGGGTGAGGTAGGTGGCCACACTGTCTCCTTTGACCATCCTAGCTCCATGGAGCTTGTCCCGAAGAGCCATTTTCCGGTTCTCGTTCTTAGCCTCATACAAGCCTTTCAGTGCAACCCACATTCCATTGGCTGTCTTCTTCTTAGCCAAGTGTGGAATAAGGTGGTCTTTGACCTCGTCCAAGATGATTCTCTGAGTCTTAGCTTCATTCACTTCATGAACATCAAGAGCTGTGGGATCTGTAGGTACAGGTACAACGGTGTTTGCAAACAACCACAATTTGTTCTCCTTGAGAACACTGTCGATTTTAACCTTCCACTGCAGGTAGTTGGAGACCCCCTCCAATCTATCTTCAAACCTGATGTTGGAAGTCATCTTTGTCCACCTGACAAAGAACCTTTTCTGCCTTTCTTCAAGCAAATACACCAGCAAATCACTTGCTGTCCCAAGTGCCAAATGTTGCCCACTAAACTTCAGAGCACCTGCTCTGATACCATGTTGAAATTAGTTCAGAAATTCACTAAATTATACCCAGATTTCAGCCTCCAATTAAGTCATAACAACCAAGCAGTAAATCTTTTACTAGCTGCACTTAATGAGCAGAAACACTAAATAAAGTAGTTCTGAAACTAAATTTGCAGCGGAATCATTTACTAATAGTGGACAAAATATCCAATATGCACCATGAAAAATTCTAGGTAAAACCTAAGAAGAATAGCACAAAAAAAATAATAGAATTGAGGAGAAAGTTTCTTATTTAGCTTTAGGAAAATTTCTGAGTTACAACAACAGCTTTAAATCAACATTAATCATCTGTACTTTCACTCTCATTGAACAAAAACAACATATAAATCCATAGTAACACAGTCTGAAATCAAAAACTAATTTCCTGTACAATCTGTACGAATTGTACAACCACCAATATCAGAAATATGCCTTGGTTTTTGTGCCCAAAAAAAGGTACAGATCCATACCTTGCTGTACCGATTTATTTGCTGTAGTAATACACCTCGAAATTCGTGCCAATACACAGCATAACTTTCTGTGCTAACTGTAGCTGCAAAACCCAGCATAAAATGTTGTACGACCTCCTCCAATCTGTACTGTACGGATTCCTAGCTGTACGACCTTCTCTTTAATGCTGAAACTGTCTAGAAGTGTGTGCCAATCCTCCTAAGGATGTGTGCCAACTTCTGGCTGCTGAAACTCTTTCCCTCCAAGCAAAGAAACTTCCTTGGGATGTGTGCCCCTTTACCTTCCCCCAAGCTGTCCTCAAAAGTGCGCCCTCCTTCTCCTAATGAGCTACCTTTAAGCAATTTCGAAATGTAACTCCTCTAACTCTTGATCTCCCTCAAGTGACTCTTCACTTACCCTTGAGATCAACGGTCACGATTTAATCATTCGTTGAGATCACTTTAATTAATAAAGTGACCCATAACATCATAAAGTCACTTTTACATTTCGAAATTAAAAGACTCAACTTTATAAAATCACTTTATAAAGTCACTAGGAGAAAATTTGCTTGGTCACTTCTGCATGCTGAGTGCTGCCAATGCAGAAGTACCTCAAAGCTACCAAATCTCAACAAAATGCTTGGAAAAACACAAGTTACTATGCCTCCACGGCTTAAGAAAGGAAATGAAAATAGCTTCTAAGATCTAAACCATATACAAGTACTAGAAGCAATAAACCACAACTAACACCTAGCCTTACGATATAGGATGGTTGGCTTAGCCAAACTCTTTCCTAGGTGTAGGCAAACAATAAAGAATAAAAGAACTTGAAGGAAAACTAATCCTAGCCACACAACCTTGTCTTAAAGACAAGTGGGGCAAACTAAAAATGAAAAGACAATGCTGAAAATAAATCTAAGTTCCTAGCCTTACGATATAGGATGGTTGGCTTTGCCAAACTCTTTCCTAGGTGTAGGCAAACAATAGAAATAAAACACAGAAAATTAACTTTGCTTGAGAAAAACAAGCTCGTGGGACTCCCTTGGGCTTTATTACAATGAGAATTAGAGAGAGAGAGAGAGAGAAGTGGGTATTTGTTACCTCAACTTAGGAGGAATTTGCTTGACTTTATATGGCCCCAAATGGGTTGTTCCTCCCCTTTTTTGGTGACAACCTGCAGAAAATCAACAAGCTAATGTTTGCTGAAAATGCTACAAAAACACCAAAATTCTTCAAAAAATTTATGTGAGTGAAAATCATAAATTTTTAACCTTTAGGACAGCAAATAATGTGTTGAAAGAGAGCTATTCAAGTGCATATAATGTACCCAAAATGTTAGAGGAAATAGAGAGATAAGAACATAAATTTTTATGAGAAAAATAAGTGGGTAAAAAGGTAATTTCCTGATCTGAAATTACTCTTTCTAAACCCTTAGTAAAATGTAAATATGAGAGACTAAGCTACAAGACAAGCAAAGGGGGTGAGTAGATCCAATGATATTAACAAAATACTTTGCTAAAACTAGGAAACTACTACACATAAGGTCTATGACAATACTACGATAGATCTATCCAAGCAAAATGCTTTGCTTGGACACCCTACACTAGATTTATAAGAAAAACTCAACAAAACCAAATATAAGTTACCTCTAATGTAGATTCAAGACACCAAGAAGACTCTCAATGCCAATATTTCCTCCAAAGATTTCTTTATTAGAAGGCAAGCTAGGACAAATACCTGCCCAAGCTTGAGAAAAGAAAGAGAGAGCAAGAAGAATGAGAGAGAAGAGTGGGAGAGAAAGGAGAAGAGAAAAAGAATTTGGGTAGAGTAACCTTGCAAGAGAATAGATCATGTTAAAATGAGAGAGGGAAGGCTCTTATTTATACTTGGGAGCCAAGAGTTACCCCTCTTGGATGCTCTCCAAGTGTCAATCACATAGCATCATTGAGCATCTCAAGAAGGGGGACGCACTTCCTAGGGTTTTAGTCACCTAGGGTTTTGGAAAATGAGTGGAGTGAGTTGGCAAGGGTTTGAAAAGTTAAATTGTGAGTTGGAGGGTCTAGGGAGGCGCACCAATGGAGAGAAGAAGTCTCACTTTATTATTTTTTTGATTTTCTAAAGATCTTCTAGAAGGGGGGCACACTTCTCTAGGGGAAAGAGACGTTTTGCTTTAATGGCTAGGTGAGGGGGTGAGGTAAAGGTTGGGAAAGGGTTAGGATAGCTTAGGAATAGGTTTGGGTAAGTTCTCCCACTCTTCCTCTAATTAATTTGCTCATATTACAAAAAATTGACAAGTTTGACTTTGTCAATTCCAACAATTAAATTGCTGTCTTAGACTGACTGAGACTCCTCATGGACAAACACCTAGCAAAACTTGTCCAATTGAGCTGAAACTTGGTCCAAGGGTGTAGGGGGTCTCATTCCATTTCTTTGGAGCACAAATACCCCTATCAAAATCCCAAGGATCCATTTTTTACAATTTTTATCAAAAAATAATTAAAATTACCATTTAAATGGATAATTTAAAAAAAAAAACAAAAAAAACTATCTAGACTCGACGGAATTCTGTAAGACTCTAGAAGATGTCTAGCATGGTCATTTACAATATTCCTAGACAATAGCTACCATAGGGCTCGACCATTAGAGCGCCTTTCACCACTTTGGAGAATTATTGTAGGAGTGAAAAACTCAAGGGAAATTAATAAGGCTGGTTAGGCCAAATTAATAACCCGAGGAAAAAAACACTCGATGAAAGGAACTCCTCTAATGATGAAGTCCTAGGCAATCGACCTAAACTATGATCCATGCAGACCCATATTATAATCCCACGCAGGGGAGCGAAAATTCCAATTACAAAAACACGTGCTGAAGGCCAAAACTACCTTGTAGAACCAGAAAGTATTGAAACTAGTAGCACCATCAGGTACATATCATCATGGCACATGGAGTTGACCCCCTAGTTGAAATAGGTGGTCAACATCTGGCTCCACATGGGGACGTGTGTTTGATCTTCACTAGGGAAGGAGAGCATACGAGAATCCGGAACGTACAAAATAGAGTGCTCACCATACCCAACATAAATACATGTATAAACAAATGAACAAATGAAATGCTCTAAACAACAATTACATAAGGAAATAACTATTGTACAACAATTACAAAATGAAACTATGATACAATGAATCATCAGGTAACATAATTACATAACGAATGAAATAATACAAAACTGAAATAAAGGAGAAGGGTTAGAGATACGTTACAAAGGGTGTCCCTTTGAACACCAAGTTGCCATGTGAGAAATACTTCAAGGGGGAGTCCTCTCACTAGCATGTCTGACTTTATGTCGTCCCATTGGCTGAGAAGAGTTGCTAGAAGACTGATACACTTTATCCTGATTGTTGTTGTTCTCATGTGAATCCATGCTTCTAACCTTAGGCCACTTGGGATAATCCTCCTTAAAAATTCTCTGATGATTTTGCATGGGTGCCAAGTGAAAAGTTTTTGAACTTAATTTTTCTTTAAAAGGCTTGGCATACCTGTTCATAGGGATGATATACTTCACATTATCATTACTAACCTTACCATCCTTATGATTTTCCATCAGATTTGCATTAAATATCCTATCTTTGATTTTCCCAATTTCTGAAAAATAAAGAGGATGTGGCCCAAGAATTCCATCTGATTTCTTCTGACATCTAACTGATTCCTCTGATGACTGATGAATTGATGACACATTTTTAACTGAAAAATTCAACTCTGATTTTAATTCTGAAGGAGTCAAATCATTATTCACTTTATCCAAATCTTCCTCAAGAAAAATCCCATCAAAAGAATCCATGGTGTACCAAACACTATAAATGTTTGGGGGTTCATCTTTAAGTTCCATCTTGGTAGATGTTAGACAAGTAGACTCCATCTCATAACATCCCATTTCTAGTTCACGATACACAACATCATTTGTGGGCTTCCTAGGATCCTCAACATGGTACTTTCTTTCCAACTCCCTGTTTAATCTAAACATGGAACCATTTGGAGTTGGAATGGTGGCATAAGTTAAATCCATTTGCAAATTACCACCTAAATTTGCAGCTATCTTCCTTGAAAGCAACATACCCCAAGCATCAAGCACATCAATTACAACAATGTCTATTTCTATCATAATGTTTGGGAATGCAGCCAAGTGTACTTGTAATCCTTTAATCAAACCATGCACCTTTATTGTCTTGCTATCCATAGCACAAATGTTATGATAAGGTCTAGATATTCTTAAGTTCAATTGTCCCATTACTTTCTTAGTCATAACATTTGAGCTAGCTCCTGAATCAAGCATACAGTTGTGGAGAGTAAAATCATTCATGAGCAAAGAGAGGAAAAATGGTCTATTCTTTTCATTTCCCCTATCCATATTCTGCAAAATAACAGGTGCATCCTGATAAGCTACTGCTTGTTGAATGTCAACATGATTCTGAGAAGGATTTTCTATGGCTCTAAGTAGCTTCTCCCTCTGAGAAGGAATCTTCATTATCTCTGACATAGGTACCAACATCTTAGCATTATTTAACCACCCTCCTAAGTCAATATTTAAATCTGAACTTGTGTGAACCATTGGTTTAGGAGGGGGAGGAGGTGCTCCTAAAACACTTCCTTGAGGCCTACCCTGAATATTATTTCCATTCCTTTGATAAATAATGCCTCTATATCTAGCCATTTCTGACACTTATTGTGGAGTAGGCTTAGGACCAAATTTTTCTGTTACTCTATCCTCCACAACATTATTACAGTTTACCCCCTCACTATGTTCCATCAAATCCATCCATTCATGCATGCCAATATTATATTCATGACCAAAGATATTAACTTATTCATTATCTGCTCTATAAGGTCCCATTTCATCATAAACATGAAGAAAGACTTGGCAAGTTGATTCCTTATGAAACTGTCCACAAGGTCTACAATAAGGAATAGCTTGGTGATCTACCAAGTTAGTGGATTCGAATGGATTTGGTGGCCTTTGATCTTGAGGAGGAGGTCTCTTAGGCCATTTATAATTTGGCCTATGTTGGGTCCTACTAGCTTGACCCCTTTCCATGGCTATCAACCTATTTTGCATGGCATTCATTTGATTGGCTTGGTTAATCTCCATTTGTTTAATCTGATTAGCATAATTAACCTCCATTTGTTTAATTAATTGAGTAAGTTCCTTAATGCCATAATTAGAAGATCCTTGACTTTCAACCTTCTTTTTCTTTTCCTCATAAGGTTGAGAGGAAGTTCCTCTAGAAAAACCAAGAATGTTAGACTTCCTAGCATCCTGCATATTTTTATCAATCCTTACTGCCATATCTTGTGCATTCTTAAGGGTTTGAGGATCCTTATCCCTTAGTGCATATTTCATTTCTCCCTCAAAAGCTTCCATATAATAAATCAAAATTGCAACATCTGAAGGCTTAATATTTGTAGGGAGACTTTTCACCAAGTCATTAAATTTTTTATTAAATTCATCCATAGTTTCGTTTTCCTTTTTCTGACTTGAGCTAAGGGAAACAAGCAAAAATCTGTTCTCCTTCTGATCACCCCACCTTTCTCTGAAAGCTTTCACTATTTCGGCTAGGGTACTAAACTTGTTAGGATCCTGATCTGAAAACCATTCAGCAGCATCCCCTTCTAGGGAGAACACAAACAATCTCATCTTCACATCCTCCTCATCATGCCCATAACACCACTTATCGACACATAATTGAAAACTTACGATGTGAGAACGTGCACTAACAACATTATTTCTTGAAAAACAAGGCAACTTCTCAATAGCTTTGTCAAGAATCTTGTGGGGAGCCCCTTGGATCACTGTAAAATTCAAAGGCCTCATAAACATACTCATGGTTACGTTAGAATTAGTTGTTGTAGTATTAACAATTTGTGGATTATTAGTTTGAAACAAGAATTTCAGTGAGTGCTTCTTCCCCAAGACTTTCAAGTAACCTTCTAGGAGCAAGGCGATTTAATCTCCTCCTATAAACCTTTTCAGGTTTAGGAAAAGAGTAAGTCACTCCTTGTGAAGTGCTCCTAGTAGTATACTTCAAAGATTTTTCCAATGGAGTCGCCACTTGGAGAGTAAGTAAACAAAAATAGACCAATCCAAGTTAAAAAATTTTAGGGAGCAAAATTTATTAATTAGTTTTAAAAGAATAAATTAAAATTAATTYGTTAAGGCCAAGGATAAAAGACTTATCCCCGACAAAAAGATGTTGTCGTCCTTATACACACTTGCAAACGTGGACTAAGTCCGATCCACTTAGTGTGTCCTCAGAGACACAATGTCTAAGTTCAAGCCCACTATCACCTCGACTTGAACTCCTTCCGTCTAGGCTTACTCCTAGGGAAGCCAAGGGGGGTAGACCCTAGTTACTATGTGAGTTAAAAGATTATGTCTAGGAGTTAATTTTAATTGGTTAAAGGTCTAGGGGGATCTAGCCTATATGAGAGTCAACAATGCAAATGCAAACTTTCAATGTGAAAGCAAACCTTTCCATACGTCAAGTAAGACTAGTGCCTAAGGTTGGGTAATGGGGTCAACTAAGTTAAAGGGATTAAACTATACAAATGATTACAAATAGATTACAAAAGAAACTTTACAAGATTCTACAACTTGATACAAACGAATTTCTTTATACAAGTAAATGAAACAACTATCTACACAAATGAATATAAAGAATACTAAAGATACAACAACTATTAACAAGATGAAATAGGCAAGCACTAACTAACTTGACTTATTTGTGCAGGGAAAGAAACGAGCATTCAAGAGAAGATCACCACAACACAACAAGCCTACACACCCAAACATTGAAGTGCTTCCACGAGATGCACAACTTCAAGGGGTGGCTTCAATGGCATCAATACACAATTACAAATCCAATCAAGAAGTGCCTCCAAAGGATGCGCAACTTCAAGGGGAACTAGTTAATCATCCACAAGAGCTCAATAAAATTGCATGTAAAGTGACTTAAGTTAAATGCTTGCAAGATTATAGAGCATAAACCATCAAAGATTAAGAAATTATACCAAATTGATGTGGATTAAGTTTTAGGATTGCTTGAGTTGATTAAGTTAAAGTGTGAATCCTAAACTATGTGACTTCCCTAAAACTCTTCCCGCTTATACCAAAAAGACTGTTGGGTGCTCAAGAAGTGAGGCAAACAAGGCCACACCCTAGCTCCATAGGTCAATCCAGGAACAAAAGTTCTCCACAAGGGGGACACCTAGTGTCGTGAGACCATCCCTGATCTAGCACCTCCTGCGTCTTCCTTAGGTTCCTTTTTTGATGACAAAGTTGAAACAATTAAAGGTGATCTAATTAACTAGATAAGTTGAAGCCTTAAAAATTTATTAAGGTAAATTGAGCCTTAAAGATTATGTTGAGTTTAGTTGAGTTAAGTGCTTCCAAGTAAAGTGAGATAAATTGCTTAAGCTTGGAAGAGATTAAGTGATTAAACTTGAAGGCAAAGTGATTACTTGGAAAAAGAAATGCTTGGAAAAACACAAGTAAGTTACTATGCCTCCATGGCTTAAGCAAGGAAATGAAAATAACTTTTAAGATCTAAACTATATACAAGTACTAGAAGCAATAAACCACAAATAACACCTAGCCTTACGATATATGATGGCTGGCTTAGCTAAACTCTTTCCTAGGTGTAGGCAAACAATAAAGAATAAAAGAACTTGAAGGAAAACTAATCCTAGCGACACAACCTTGTCTTAAGGACAAGTGGGGCAAGTTAAAAATGAAAAGACAATGCTGAAAATAAATCTAATTTCCTAGCCTTACGATATAGGACAGTTGGCTTTGCCAAACTCTTTCCTAGGTGTAGGCAAACAATAGAAATAAAACGCAGAAAATTAACTTTGCTTGAGAAAAGCAAGCCCTTGGGACTCCCTTGGGCTTGATTACAATGAGAATTAGAGAGAGAGAGAAGTGGATATTTGTTACCCCAACTTAGGAGGAGTTTGCTTGACTTTATATGGCCCCAAATGGGTTGTTCCTCCCCTTTTTTGGTGACAACCTGCAGAAAATTAGCAAGCTAATGTTTGCTGAAAATGCTACAAAAACACCAAAATTCTTCAAAAAATTTCTGTTAGTGAAAACCATAAATTTTTAACCTTTAGGACAACAAATAATGTGTTGAAAGAGAGCTATTCATGAGCATATAATGTACCCAAAATGTTAGAGGAAATAGATAGATAAGAACAAAAATTTTATGAGAAAAATAAGTGGGTAAAAAGGTAATTTCCCGATCTGAAATTACTCTTTCTAAACACTTAGTAACATGTAAATATGAGAGACTAAGCTACAAGACAAGCAAAGGGGGTGAGTATGATATTAACAAAATACTTTGCTAAAACTAGGAAACTACTACACATAAGATCTATGACAATACTACAATAGATCTATCTAAGTAAAACACTTTGCTTAGACACCCTACACTAGATCTATAAGAAAAACTCAACAAAACCAAATACAAGTTACCTCCAATGTAGATCCAAGACACCAAGAAGACTCCCAATGCCAATATTTCCTCCAAAGATTTCTTTATTAGAAGGCAAGCTAGGACAAATACTTGCCCAAACTTGAGAAAAGAAAGAGAGAGCAAGAAGAATGAGAGAGAAGAGTGGGAGAGAAAGGAGAAGAGAAGAGGAATTTGGGTACAATAACCTTGCAAGATAATAGATCATGTTAAAATGAGGGAGGGAAGGCTCTTATTTATACTTGGGAGCCAAGAGTTACCCCTCTTGGATGCTCTCCAAGTGTCAATCACATAGCATCATTGAGCATCTCAAGAAGGGGGGCACACTTCCTAGGGTTTTAGTCACCTAGGGTTTTGGAAAATGAGTGGAATGAGTTGGCAAGGGTTTGAAAAGTCAAATTGTGAGTTGGAGGGTCTAGGGAGGCACACCAATGGAGAGAAGAAGTCTCACTTTATTATTTTTTTGATTTTCTAAAGATCTTCTAGAAGGGAGGCACACTTCTCTAGGGGAAAGAGACATTTTGCTTTAATGGCTAGGTGAGGGGGTGAGTTAAAGGTTGGGAAAGGGTTAGGATAACTTAAGAATAGGTTTGGGTAAGTTCTCCCACTCTTCCTCTAATTAATTTGCTCATATTACAAAAAATTGACAAGTTTGACTTTGTCAATTCCAGCAATTAAATTGCTGTCTTAGACTGATTGAGACTCCTCATGGACAAACACCTAGCAAAACTTGTTCAATTGAGATGAAACTTGGTCCAAGGGTGTAGGGGGTCTCATTCCATTTCTTTGGAGCACAAATACCCTGATCAAAATCCCAAGGATCCAGTTTTTACAATTTTTATCAAAAATTGATTAAAATTACTATTAAATGGGTAATTTTAAAAAAATTAAAAAAAACTATCTAAACTTGACGTAATTTCGCAAGACTCTAGAAGATGTCTAGCATGGTCATTTACAATATTCCTAGACACTAGCTACCATAGGAATCGACCATTAGAGCGCCTTTCACTATTTTGGAGAATTATTGTGGGACTGAAAAACTCAAGGGAAATTAATAAGGCTCGTTAGGGAAAATTAATAACCCGAGGAAAAAAAACACTCAATGAAAGAAAATCCTCTAATGATTAAGCCTTAGGCAACCGACCTAAACTATGATCCATGCAGACCCATTACATTATAATCCCACACAGGAGAGTGGAAATTCCAATTACAAAAACACGCGCTGAAGGCCAAAACTGCCTTGTAGAACCAGAAAGTCTTCAAACTAGTAGCACCATCAGGTATATATCATCATGGCACATGGAGTTGACCGCCTAGTTGAAATAGGTGGTCAACAGGCTTGGAGCCCAAACTGCTAAAAATATAAAGTTCTTGCATGTCACCCGGAAAAGTGCTATCGGGCCTAGAATCATGCAAGGACCATCCTTGTACACTTAGAACTGCTCGAAACTGTGAAGAGACCCACTCAAATTGTGGCTCCTAAAAAGTAGCAACACCTGTTGTATGTAGACATCTCTCTCAAAATGAATGGGAAACCAAGCTAACTCTAACTTTGAACCGAACGACCATGTACCGATCATATACCTACCTCTAATGGGAACCAACCTCTTGCTAACCACAAGTGCTAAACTCTGGGAGAATGTCAGAATGTCAGCCAAAGGAATGCATGTTGACTCTTAACCCTCAAGATTTTCAAGGGTGAAAATCTAGGGATTAACAGACATCAAACTAAATATCAAGTAGTCATCTAGTTGTGATTTACAATGAAGTACCAATACTGGCAACTTAAGATATTTATAACATTAATTATTTTATGACATCCACGTACAATGAAAAATCCTTGCAATTAATACAACAATAAATAATGAATAAGCTAGTACAAATTTTTGAAGATTGCCTCTGCAAATGCTGGAAGGAATATGCCTAGAAATGACAGTGTGAATGCAACAACTCTCTGTTGAAGATAACATGTCCATAGGCACATGAATTGGATGAACAATGAGGTGTACAACAGACCAAAATTTAAGGGACATTCCTGTAGGTGAACACATATTTGGCCTCCCTAGCAGCAGTAACTCGACCCCTAACAACAATGAAGGCAACCACAAATGAAGGCAACCTTCCCACAAGGAATTCGACCCAGGTTTGAGAGTGTTAATATTATGGTAGCTGCGAGAGGTATTTACCTCCACGTGTAAACTTGATGAGAATAGAAGACTCCGAAAAGCAAGAGAAAACCCTAATGAGTTGGCTAATAATCCTAGAAGTCTTGTCGGTTCAAGAAGATAATTTATATTAGGTTATTAGCCTCCAAGAGAAGAAGTCGGCCAGAAATAATAATAATATACTGGACAAATACATATCCAGAAGGAGAAGTCGGCCCCAACAAATCTGGCAGAACCACTATAAATACAGGGCTCCAATTCTCATTTGACACATCTCAAAATTGCAAAGAGCAACTGGTGCGCACTGTAGTTCCCAGTTTGGTGCGCACGTGTGGAGGAGAGCTGCAGGTGCAGCTGCTGCAGCAACCAGTCTTGGGTGTTGGCTTGGACTATCTCTTGGCTAAGGTTTGGACTATTTGATCAACTATTGTTGGTGCACTATCCTTGGAGGAAGATGCGCTACACCTTGTTTGGCTATCTAACCTAGGGTTTGCTTCCAGAGTAATTCTCAGTCAAGGTTAAGGTGCTCGGAGGGTGGCTTCGGCCTATGGTTGGGTGACGAGGGTATCGTCAATGGTAAAACGAGCACACAATCTTCTATATTCTAACAGGTTATGGGCCCACACCTTCATTCAGTCTAAACGCTGGAAGGAAACATAGCCGCTAGAATATTGAGCTCGCTAAGGAACTGCCGCTAGGGTTACTAGTAGAAGCAGCTTCCAAGACATTGCCGCTAGGGTTACTAGCAGGAGCAGTTGTAGAAACCCTAAACCTCTTGTGGAGGGACCTTAAGTGAAGAGATTGACCTAATCTCTGGACAGATCAGTGCGCCCTAGCCTAGCGCATCTCCTGATACTCTCAGCAAGCCAAGACGTGAAGGTTGATTTTCTGGTCAAATCTAGGGTTTGACCAAGTCAAAGCAGTCATGACTAACTCTATGAAGTCTGAGAACAAGTTTAATGGAGCCTCTAACTTCAGAGCGTGGAAGACAAGGATTGACCTCATCCTTGCAAAGAATAAAGTGCTGGATATCGTGAAAGGAAAGATCGTGAAGCCAGAGTTTGAAGAAGGAAAAGAGAAGGAACCGCAGAACGTTGTAGCTATGGAGAAGTTCAAGGATGTTGACATCAATGCCATGAGTATCATAGTAGATTCTATAAAAGACCACTTGATACCGTACATCTCCCATCTTGACTCATCGAAGAAGATGTACGATGCCCTAACAAATCTCTTCTCAGTCAGAAACATTGGACAAGTTATGAGTCTGAAGAATGAGCTC
>ML778131.1:2108159-2118731 GCA_009831015.1 Picea engelmannii
GCCATTGCAGCACTAGAAAGCCTAACCTTCTAGTCCTTAAATTTAGATCCTTCCAAGCCTTTAGCCTTACTCCTTGACTCCATTTACCCTAAGGCACTAGTCTAATAATGCAACGTTGAGTCAATTGTGTTAAAAACAACCTTCATAAAACTCTTAAATTGAAAACCTAACTAACCCTAGTGACTTACTAACCCTAACTCTATGATGACGTCATGCCTCTCTTGAACTCTTGTTTGACATAAACCGTTGTGGCTTTGTTATCTAGCAATAGACTTTGAAGTATTGGTTATTTTCATTGGCCTAGTTGGAAAAACGTCTATCTCATAGTATAGCAAAACTAACCTAGAATAGGGCTGACGTCACCCTTAGTAGGCTTGACGCAACAACATTATATATATGAGCACATTTATGATATTTAATGCATTGTGATAAATCAGGGATTGAAATTGTACATTGAATGCTCTATCATTTTGTATTTATTGAAGAAGTAATATTATAAGCCATAGCCTTTATTGCAATCATTGACTTCGTCAATAATTACATTTATTTACGCTCATATATATTAAAGATAGTCATTAATTTATGAAGTACTAACCACCGTGGCATGTTTTAACTTTATTGTTACATTGTCTCGCAAACATGTGCCTTTTCAGTGGAATACCTTCTCTTTGACTATCTTCTTGGCAGTAATTTGTGAAGGGAAAGTTTACCTTAACCTTTGAGCCTTAACCCCTTTGTCCTTTTCCTTCAATACCCTAGATTGCCTAGGGACGTCTCCCTTGGGATTAGCCACCCTAAATAGAAAGAGCTCCCCATCGAGGTGACAGTGGGTGGGGAAGTTCCTGTTACGCCAGTTTGACCCTTAACCTTCAGCTACTTGACCTAAACAACAAATTGAGCGATAACAGGCACAATGACCAATCTAAGGAGATTGGGGAATAAAGGTGCTCATAGTTAGCACATTGCATGGAATTGCTTCGAGGAAATGAAGGTTTCCATAAAGGGCATACAATGGATTTTCCATTGAAGAAGGAGGGACTTCCAATATTTTACTTACATTGTATAGGTGTTAAAGAAAATATAAAATTGTGTGGCCATGAGTGTTGGCACCTTGGTTACTAAGGAATGAAGAATGCATGCGTGCATTCATGAGAAACATTTAGTTTCATGTGTGCCGATTTGGGATCATGATCAGCCTATAGCAGGAAGCATAGTCCTGCTGTAAGAGTGAACGAGAAGGAATAAGACATATGGTGAAGAGGTTGGTTAAACTCCAACACACCATAGCAGAATTCTTGTCACCAAGTGTGGCAACTTGAAAATCAATGCAAGGGTGCATTGGGTATGAATGTGGCCATGAATATTGACACATTGATTAAAGTCATTTAATATTTGAATTGCATTTGGAAAATTTAGTATGTTGAAAGGATGCTTAAATAAATAATAATACTTCCCTTTTTCTTTGTACCCTTGAATAGATGAAAATGACTTGGATTGTTAGTATGCATCATCTGAAAATATAATGTGCATGAAAACTAACAATTTGTTTAGCTGAGGAATGTTGAAGTTGGAGGAAAAAGGGGTCTTGGATATGGCGGTGTTGTAAGCCCATAAGGAAGAACAATTACCTGCTGAGCTAAACTGTTATCAAAAGAAAAGTCCCATACTTGTGAATCTGGTTTCTGTGCGGAACATATATGAAAATAAATGGGGAATTTGGAAATCTGTGAGTAACAAATTTGCAAGAAAATTATGAATTTGAAATTGATGATAATTTCTCATAATTTTGTATACCTGTGATACATGTGAAATGAAAAAATATTTGTCTAAGGAGGACAGATGAAGGTTGTCAAGCCAAAAAACATGAAATATTCTACTGTTGAGACATAAGTACCCTGTGGTAAGCCATGATCACCTAGAATATGTTGTGTTGTGGCAACACAAGCCAGAGGGACGCCTTGAAAGAGAAAGTTTGAGGGACGCCTTGACTGTAAGGCTCAATGAATTCTCTGAAATTTTTTCTTGTGCGAGAAAGCCTTGGCAAGGCAAGATGGATCACCTGAGAAACTGTATAGCAGAGAAGGGGATGCCTAAGCCTGGGCTTGGAAGGTGAGTGACCGCAAGAAAGAGGAGACTTTGATAAATTCTTATAAGCTATTGATTGGGATCATGCACAAAATGGGTATGTCCAGGAAACAAAATGAGCCAAGAAAAACAAGACAATCATGTGGATATGAATCCATGAAATACACAGCTGAGTATTGTGCTAAGTTATGATTTTTTCTTGAATTTTACGCAATAGTAAAATGTTTATGCATGAAAGCTATGATTAATATGCTTGTTGTCTAAGATTATTAAAGACAGGTGATAAAGGCCAAGAGTCTAAAAAGGACCTGACCAAGGAAAAGGTTCAAGAATTTTGAAGCAGCTGAATGCAAAAGGAATGATTGGTGTTACTGAGAAAGAACACCGAGGACATTGTCATTTTAAAGGGGAGGGCTTATAATACCCTCGTTTCCCCTAGCTTGTAATTAATCATTAATTATGATCACCATGCTATGGCATGGGAACAATGTAAATGTATTATTGTTTGAATTTCCAACAAATGACCGTGGGGGTGAAGCCTTGAATTACTATACATGATATTACCAGAGGAAAGAAATGCAAATATTATGGAAAGGGTTCATTATTTCAAATGAACCAAATTTGTCCTTGCTGAAATTATACGCCTCATCCTGAACCCAAGGAGAAATCAGTTAATAAGAAAAGGACTGGTGGTTGAACCATCAACCACCACCATGAATGGAAGCATGGTATGGCTGAGGAGACAGGAGGCTGTTAGCCCGAAGTACCATAGAGTCTTGTAGACCTAGATTGACCTGATTTTTCTTCTGATAGAAGGAACATGACATGTCCATATCCTTCCCGAGGAGGAGAAAGGCAAAGGGGTATACTGATAAATCTATATGAGAGAAGACACATGGAAGGAGAGAGGGCATGAGGCTCTCCTACTGAGGAGAGGAACAAAAATCTTGATAAGATGTTCTAGTTACTAGAGAGAATAAGAGAAAATATATTTGGGGACTTACAGAAGAGAAGAACTGATTAGGAGACTGTGAGCTTGATGCCGAGGAGGCATCTGATAAACCTCATTGTTACACATTATTTTCGTCATCCCTATGACCGTTAATGATGTAAACTTATCTGTTGCCTTCAGAGGGGTTAGTGGCCTGAGTTCCTGAAGAGAGAAGGGAGAAGAACTTTTCCTGAGAAAAGAAGTTGCATTTTCCCTTGTAAAAACGCTGTAAAAAAGGAAGTTCACAGGTTTCTATATAGGCAGGGTGCGAGAATGCCTGATTCTCGCAGGTTGCACCATAGCTAGGGTGCGATATGTTTGCAGGTTTCTCTATAGGCAGGGTGCGAGAATGCCTACACGTGGGAAAACAAACGTTTTCTTGAATCTTCTAGAAGGAGAAACTTCTATGGTGAGGTGGCATCCGAATGGTTTGGATCTTACTCGCTTTCATGATTTAGTGGGATCACCCTAACCTCCTCACCTTATCCTCTTCAACTTATAAAAGGAGAGGATTTCTCATGGAGAAAGTGAGATTTGGTTAGCTTTGGAGCTTTTGGGATTAGCTTGGATTGGATTGAGCTTTGGAGATTTTTAGCTTGGCTAGATGAGCCACTTTGTCAAGATAGATTGTGAATATTATCAGATCTGTCCTCTCAGAATTCTTGGAGTGAAAGTGTGTGGGGAATGAAGGACAATTGGAAGGGACCTTACGACATCAAGGCCATAGTTGTAATCTCTCTTTCACATTTAATATGATACAGTAATATGATTCTTTCCTATAAATCTTGTTGTGTTTTATTGTATGATTCCTTGATCACATACATAGGTTTATATTGAGTTTATGCTATTGCTATCACTTTGGTTGGTTGCGTTCTTTTGCAGGATCATCATTGTATGAACGTTGGAACAGATCTAGGATGGCGATGGTGAGAGGAAGTGACGTTTAAACGGTATCTCACCTATCCCTCTTTAGTTAGTAAATTCAATATCTAAAACTTAAGGAAAGCATCATGTTTTGGTGTGTTTTGTTCTAGATCTAGGTGGATCTAGGGAGATCAGTTAGTGTCCTCACCTACCGATTTGTCCGATAACAAAATTGGCAACTCCACTAGAGAACATATTGTTTCTTGGTTATTCTAGTTTCCCTTGCTTTGATTGCTTGTTTTCTGGTCTCTAAGTTTGTGGGATATCCATCCAGACAATCTGGAACTGAAAGTTCACTCAAATTTAGTCCTTTTTCAAATTTTTGCTTGTTTACAGGCATTCTCACATTGTACCCTTTAGTGGCCTACGAGAAACACCTGAGTTCGCACCCTGGTGTTAAGTCCAGTGCGAACCCCTCGTAGTCAACCTTTGTTCATCCTACGAGAATGTTTGATTCTCGCACTGTAATACACTGCCAGCCTGTGAACTTGTTTGTAATTTTTTTGGGATTGGGTCTTGTCATTTTTTGATGCCCAGTTTTTCTTTGAATAACTGGATTGAACTTTTGGAGCCTATATTGGTCTGTTTACAGTCTTCTTGACAATATTTGAGTTGCTTTTATCCACTTTTGCTTTGTTTGGTTTTGAAGGATTAGTCTCTTGCTTTGAGTGTCTTTCAATTACAAAGTGTGTGTTTTCTTTAGAATTGTTTAGGGAAAGATCAGATTTCTTTTGAATAGTTCGCTTTAAAAGAGAACTTTTAGTTTGGGTTTCTTTGTTTTAAGAAAGTTCATTATTTCTTTTAGTGAATTTTTTGAAACAAAAAGATTTAATTTCTTGCTTTATATTAGATTGGGGGCATCCTTGCATTTGAAGTAGCGAAATTGCATGATTCTTGGCATTTTTTGATCTTAAATTATGAAAATTTTTCCCCCTCATGGCTAGGGGTGGCCAGGAATCATGCATTGGTGTACAATACCTTTTTCTCATTTATTGAGAATCTTGATATTGATGAGTTTTAAGATTTTGGGACATTGTGCATCTAGGAATGATAAATGTTTTCTCTTTCTCATAGCATAGCTTTCATCGAAATGAAAAGATTACATCTTCATCTCTTTGCATAATTTTCGAGTCGGTCAAAACACCATATTGTCCATGCTATCTTCCTTTTGAGTAAGAACAACCATAAAATAAAGCGCTTATAAAAATTGATTAGACATTTTTATCTTTTTTGATAGCAAACCTACATTAGATTAGTTGTAGGGATTTGGAATAGGTGTGAAAGATAACTTTCCAAAGTTGCAAACAAACATAGAATCTTGAGTTAGGGAGTGGTTAAATCCACTTATTACATTTTGTCCTGGGAAGCCCTTCTAACACAAGGGTCAATCACGAGGTCGCATTGAGACTAGCAGAGTTACTCACCCTGCTTTGTTGGTCTTGGTGTAGAGATTACGTGTATTATGGGGGTCGCTTGAGAGGTATACCCACCATGGTGAGTGGAAGCCTTTCAAGTTGATTTCAGGCTAGATACCCTGCCCTTGCGTGTGGATCAAACTGTCGACTGTTTCCCCAGGCATCACTGTAGTGATTGGTAACCTTAGTGGCCTTTCTCTCTAGGTTCTTTACATGAGGTGACTGTGGAGGGGCAAGTCTTCATGGTACCTGGAATTGACGTTGGCCAAACTCACTCGGGCTCCTTGGAGGGTATACCCACGATTATGTGTGGGAGCTTGCACCAGGGTGTAAGTCTGTTAAGCAGGTCATCAACGTAACTTTTCCAACCACTCCATCTCATCCCCTTCTTACATTGTTCCAACGACGTTGGATTTCATCACCAACTAGTGTGTTCATTATGAGAAGGTTTTGTTTGTTTGCTTGCTTCCTAGATTTTTAGCGTGTGCTGTTTGTTTTCCCTAGTAGACTCTAGGTTGGATTTATTTAATGGTGTCAGTTCCTGGAATGACCAATGAAGGAACCCCTACTCCAGGGGAACCTTTTTTTTTTCCCTCTTATGGAAACATTGGTCCTCCTCACCTCGCTACTTTGAGCCTTCCAGGTCTCACAATTGGATTACCAGTATGGTTGTCTTCCACTTAGGTAATCTTGAATGCAGTAAGTGCTTCGGTCGTAAGCACTTCCCCCCAAGAGCATAAACCTCATGTTGATCCTTCACTGTCTTCACTAGTAAGGTCTTCTTCGCCTTCTTCGCTTGCAAGGTCACCTTTCGTTTCATCTTCTTCGTCGAGTGAAAGTTCTGAAGCTAGTAACCCGGTGAATAAGAAGAAGAAGAAAAGAAAGAATAAGAAGAAGAAAATTAAGCAAGGATCCAAACTTTCGACCACTGTCAAACATGTTGGAAAACAACCAGTTACTGTTACTTGTGCTGGAAGTGTTGATGATGTCAAGATCACCCAAACAACCTATAAGCCCAAGTACCCTTGTAGGCTTTGTAAGGGTAGCCATCTTCTTAAGGAATGCCCTGGTCTATCCAAGGTTATAGAAGCATGGTCTACACATCCTCTCCAATGCATGTCATCATCTTCTAAACAACATACTGATGACCTCCCGTCAACTAGTCATAATACGGTTGGGAAGAAGAAAAGTAGAGTCAAGTTCCCGTGTATATTATGCAAAGGGAGTCATATAACTCATCTTTGCCCTCATATGGACAAAGCCTTGAAATTACTGGAAGACATGACTGTTTCACAACCTCAACTTCTAGCCGCTTATCGCAAGCTTTCTCTCAACCCACCTGTAGTTGATGAAATGATCACTTCGGTCCCTTCATCGGTCAATCTGGTTGATCATGTCGTCAATTTGGTCATGTCCTTAGTTGAACCAGTTGACAAAGTGGTTGATCCGATACCATCCCCAGTCAATCCCACTCTCCCCTCAGAGAGTGAAACCCAAGCGGTCGATCTGTTTCCACCTGTCGACCCCATTCTCCCCCTGGAGAATGAAACCCAAGTGGTCGATCTGATCTCTCCATCGGTCGATCCTACTCTCTTGCTAGAGAGTAAACCCGATACTGCCCACGTTTTTCTCGTTGATATAGAATCTCCCGTGCTGAGGGGTATTCCTCCTTCTCCCATAGGACTCCCTCCAAGTAATGAGGCCATCCATTTTGATTGGGGTGTGCTAACTGGACCTCGTCTTCCCTCTTACATTCCTTTCCAGATTACAATACAAGTTTTTGGTTGGGACGTTCCTCAAACGTTGATAGATGAAGGTTCGTCTATTAGTATTTTATCCTCTATTGCTTGGCAAGCCTTGGGTTATCCTCCACTTGCATCGGTTACGCAGAATCTGTTAGCTTTTAACATAAGAACTAGTCAACCTTTAGGGACCCTTCCTCAGTTTCCTGTAACTTTGGGAGGGAAAGCTATCTTCATTGATGTCATGGTAGTCCAAGACCCCCTAGATTTTTCTTTACTCCTTGGGCGATATTATGTCTATGCCATGAAAGCCATTGTGTCTACTCTTTTTCGTGTGATATCTTTCCCTCACGATGGACGAGTTGTGACTGTTGATCAACTTTCATTCATTGACCCTGACTGGATTACCTCCCTGAATGGTTCTTCTATGCAGATGGTATTGCCCCCACCACAGGTTAATTATGTGGCATTTTCTCACATGACTTCAACTTACGATGATTTAGATCCAGCAGTTGACATGGTGCTCTCTTCGGTTGGGCTATTGGAGCTTGATCTCCTTACCCCTGTCGAGACCCTCGACATGGTGTCCTTCCAGAGTGTGTTTCTTCCTTTTAGTGAAGACCTCTTGGAAGCCATGACTGAGTTTTGTCCCTTGACATGGTGTCATTCTGGAGCATTGTCCTCTTGGAATCCATGACCAAGAAACCAATTCCGAGGATAGTTTTTTGCGTCTCTGAGGAAACCTCGTTAAAAAATGAAACAGAGGTTTTTGAGCATGGTTTTTTGATTTCAAGCTCGTTAAAAAATGAAACCACTTATGAGGATATTTTTTTGTGTCTCTGTAGCAACCTCGTTAAAAAATGAAACATAGGTTACGAGCATAGTTCTTGTTTCTATGTCAAGCTCATTAAAAAATGAAATAGTTTTCCCCCTCTCTATTTGAGTCAAGTCCTTCGTCTAGTATTTGAAGCTTCATTTCATTCTCCTTTTTAGTTATATGAAATGAATCTTGGGGGGCATTTTCCTCAACCTCTGGACTTCATGCTGAAGTTTGAGCCACTAGCTTCTTAAGCTGGGGGATAAGTACCAACCATGCGTTGGGAAGTTGCAAGCATAGTTTTCTATGGTTCAAGCTTGTGTAAAAATGAAACCACCTACCTCAAGCATAGTTTCCTCTGGTTCAAGCTTGTCTAAAAATGAAACCAGGCCCAAGCATAGTTTAGTTTAGTTTTTAATCTTGTGTAAAAATTAAAATCTATTCCAAGCATAGTTTTTTTTGTTTTAAAGCTTGTGTAAAAATAAAAAACAATCTTGAGCTTAGTCTTTGTTCTTTCTCATGCTCGTTAATAAATGAGAATAAGTTACCGAGCTTAGTCTTTGTTCTTTCTCGTTCTCGTAAATCAATGAGAATGTAACTAAGTATACTTTTATCACTTTTTCGGACTTGTAAAGGTTATACGAAAAAGGAAACCCCTGGAATTCCCTTTAAGCTTTTTCTAGACTCTCTAAACATGAAAAGATTGCCGAGCGACCTTGTTATTTTCACGCTCGTTAAAGTATTTGAAGAAAATGTCTGTTGAGTGATAGTTTATCTCTTTTTCAGTCTCATCAGACTATTTTACAAAAAAAGATTTGAGAGAGTTCTCTTTTAAGTGTTTTTCCATACTCTATAATTATGAAAAACCTTCGAGTTTTCTATCTTTGGACTCGTTAAACAAACATCGACAAGCCCATACGGGATCAAACCACTCCTTCTTAGGGTTCGTTAAATATACTCTGAGGGACTCATTCAAAGGATGAGCTTACATTACAAGCATATGTTATCCTCCTCAAGCTTGCGTAAAAATAAAGAGGTACTCGCCAGAAATGGTGGGGGAAAATTTTGGAAAGAATTGTGTCTAAACCTGTATTCCATGAAAGAGTCACTTTTGAACATGACACCCTTTCACTCGCCTTGTGTCTAGGTTGGAAAATCCACTTTTCTCCTGATCATACTCCTATAAGATTACAAATTGGTCTGTGATCCTTGTTGTTGAGTCAGTATTTCCAAGACAGTTGTCGTGTCGTCAATATGTTCAAAAAATAAGTTCAACCTGGAAATCCTTCTATTGTGTTGGCCATTTCTGTAGTCTTTAAGCCTTCTATTGCGTCGACCATCCCTAAGTAAGTCCTGAATCACTTGTTACTCTGATCTACATCAAATCTTGTTACTTGTTTCGTGTCATTGATGTGGGATACATTAAGGCCCTCCTATGATGAGTCTTTTCTTGTCGACTTCAACTCATTATCCAGGAATTAGACTTAGAAACCAATTGGTACCTTGGAACTTGCATGCCTCAATGGAAAGTTTCCTCGCTTTCGACAGTGGGTTTTCATTATTGACCCCTGATCGAGAATTCCGTCGAGTGTTTGACTTCAACTCATTAATTCACATTCGTTGGATTGTACTAGTGTACCTTGGGATTCATTGACATTAATGGTGATTTCCCTCGCACTTGTTAATGGTATACACTAATGACCAGTAATCAAGTGGTTTCTACCATGTTCGACTTCGACACATGTATTTGCATGGTTAGATTCATACTATAGAGTGGTGGAGATGAAGACCCTGGATCTTTTCTGACAGATTCAGGTTGCGTTGGAGTATATTCAGTTTGTACTGTTGCATAGATCCACATTGTATGTCTGGTGGCTATGTTCAAATTTGAGTCTTTAACACATAGATCCACAATGTATTTTTGGTGTCTATGTTCAGATTTGAGTCATATCGGCATGGATCCATAGTGTATGTTTAGTGGCCATGACTTGTCTTACTCGACATGGATCTTTGCATGTCGGCATTTATGCTTTGATTCATTTGTATTTTGAGTATGGGAATGCCTACCTCAGTGATGATATATTATTGTACTGTATTTCCTTGTTTGTTGGCAGGTTTCCGACCGACTATTTCTCGTTCCCTACACACACTCGACAAAGTATTTCAGCTATCACTCTGTTCTAACTTCATACTTTGGGGGGCTCTCCGTTACACATTATTTTCGTCATCCCTATGACCGTTAATGATGTAAACCTATCTTTTGCCTTCAGAGGGGTTAGTGGCCTGAGTTCTTGAAGAGAGAAGGGAGAATAACTTTTTTTGAGAAAATAAGTTGCATTTTCCCTTGTAAAAACCTTGTAAAAAAGGAAGTTCATAGGTTGCTATATAGGCAGGGTGCGAGAATGCCCGATTCTCGCCGGTTGCACCATAGCTAGGGTGCGAGATGTTCGCAGGGTGCTCTATAGGCAGGGTGTGAGAATGCCTACACGTGGGAAAAACAAGTGTTTTCTCGAATCTTCTAGAAGGAGAAACTTCTATGGTGAGGTGGCATCCGAATGGTTTGGATCTTACTCGCTTTCATGATTTAGTGGGATCATC
>ML778131.1:2118909-2137786 GCA_009831015.1 Picea engelmannii
GGCGATGGTGAGAGGAAGTGACATTTAAATGGTATGTCACCTATCCCTCTTTAGTTAGTAAATTCAATATCTAAAACTTAAGGAAAGCGTCATGTTCTGGTGTGTTTTGTTCTAGATCTAGGTGGATCTAGGGAGATCAGTTAGTGTATGCACCTACCGATTTGTCCGATAACACTCCCAAAGAACATGATTGAGAAGGAATCCATGACAAACTGTTAAATTTCCCTAGTGATATCATGGATTGGCACATGGGTGGCCAAAGTTCTAAGAGTGAAAGCCTCTGAGAGTATGGCTGGGTGGAAAGGTGCACACACACAGTCAATTCGTTGGCTACAATTCGAAATAGATAAGTATTCTCATATCCTGTATATTTGAACTATAACTGTAAATTAAATTTGGATATCCTATGGATGTTTCAGTTATGTGCATGTTTGCTTGATGATTAGATTGTGTCCATTTATATTTGCCTGATCATGTATTTAAGCAAGAAAGTAACTATATGGTTTGTGCACGTAAATGCTTGAGCCCTGTAGTGGCTCAAGTTTAAGCAGATGAACTATGAGTTCGTTGATCTTGGGTATATTTCCCCATATGAATGTTAACACTCCCAACTATTTTGAGTCTTTTGGGAGAAGGAGTCTATTAAGCTCAAGAAGGATAACAATATTTAAGTCTCGAAAAGGGAAGATCATTTCGTTTAGATGATGAGTGGACGAGATCCGTTTGGGAGGATCCAAGGTCTGTCACGACCGTTGGATTTGGAGGAGTGTAGGTGTTAACTTCTCGACTCCTTCAGTCTTTGCGAGTTCATAGAAATTGTGTATTTGACACAAGGGATTCAGATCCTCCAAAGTATTGAAGTCCGAAGCGAATTGAGACCGTCCATCAGAAGGAACGGTCTCAATTCGGAGAGTGGCACTTTGACAGTTTTGATTCGTTGTGTTAACGGGAAGAGGAAAATCCCGAAAGGTCGAAGACCTAAATCCCGAAGCCACGACAACCGTAGATCTGTGGGCTTGCTTGGAAAGGCCCTGATTGTCAGAGTTAGACTATGGTCAGCCCAATGATGACCAGCTCTGGGAGTCACGAGGAGTTTGCATAGAAAAATTCCTGAAAGCCAAACTCTGGAAGTAACAAGAACTGTATATTTATGGATTTGCGTGGTCGGATATTGGATGTGAGATCTGAGGGATGGTAGAAGTCTATCAGTCCTGAGTGACATGAACCAATGACATCATCTAGGGTGACGTCGACCCACGATCAATGTGCCATGTTTTACCTGGGTTCGGGTGTTTCAAAGACCCTATAGGTCCATTAACACGTGACATGTGTCACCCACTAAAGGGGCCACATGTCCTCTCTTCCTTGCCATGTGTCATCTCTGGAAATTTCCCGTTTGGTCCATGTGGTAGGATATCTCATAGTATGGAGATTCGACACTTCGGAGGAACTTGGTCAAGAGTCTTCAACGTGCGAAGACTCCCAAAGTTGCGAGCGACGAAGTAAATCTCATCCATTGACAGGTAGGGGAAGTCTTGCACCAGATCCTTTAGTTCCGAGACTTGGTACTTCAGGGGATTTGAGGTGTGGTGTGTCGATGAGCTCCGAAGTCACGAATTAATGAGAGTTGTCAATATGAGGGAGATTCCAGACCACTCATGACCATTGGATCTACCCCATGGTCAATTCGGTTTTGAACAACTCTGGGAGGAAGGCGAGGATTACATCATGAAACCCTCGAATGCCGAAGTTGTGAAGTGATGAAGGCCGTAGATCCCGAGGTCTATGTGGACGCATCCTAATTTTGAGATCAAAGGGTTTGAAAAGATGTCAGCCTAAGGTGATGCGGCGTGTTGACATAATCCAAGGTGACGTGGACCCATGATTAACGTGCCACGTGTCACCAAGATATGGAGGTTTTGCAGTCCCCTTATGCCTATTATAGTTTGACACATGTCACCCCTAATGAGGACATGTGTCCCACTAGCCCTGCCGCATGTCAGATTCTGGTTTGTGCTTTCCTAACCAACATGGTAGATGGCACGACCGAGACTCCAAGACTCCGTGACTTCGGGAGTTGGGAAGTTTTGGGGAGATGTATAATAAAGGAACATTCAATGAAAATCATCGATTGCTGAATGTTGAACATTCAACGATGATCGTCGATTGCCGAATGATCGAAATGATCAACTTCGATTACCGATTACCAAATGTCAAAAAAATGGACGTTCAACGTAAAACACCGAACACCGATCGTCGAATGGCTAAGGCCATGTGGCTAGGTTTCGAAACTTCGGGGAGTGAGAACAAGGGGAGTTGTTCACTGGACATCGAAGACCCCAACTAATAATCACCCAGATAACTTCAGGAGGCAATAACTTGCAGACCATAGATCATATTTTAGTGTGGTGGCAACTGTTAGAAATATCGTGGCAAGCAGTAGCCAATGGAGATAACAAAATTGGGATTTGAGATAGTTAGGAAAAACAAAAATTTGACGCCCCATCCCTAGAAAGGGTATTTAGGGGTTGGGTGTATTACAAATTGGTATTAGAGCATGGAAACAACACTTGGCTCATGCACGAGTCACATAAATTTTTTATTAGAAAAACTCTAAGGGAGAGGGAATTCTACCCTACCCTATCTAGAAGAGCATGATTTAGACACATACCTCGATAGGCTCGAGAACAGTCGAAAGGCTAGGCTAACATGAGCCAACTAACAGTACCACTGTTGTATGGAATTTACTTGCACAAGTTCATTGAAGGATGTAGATTAAAATTTAGTTAGGATTTTACCCAACGAGATTGAATCATGCTAGTATGTGGCAAAGGAAGCCTATCATTTCTTTGTGAAATGATAGTTGATCCCACAAGAGTGGGATTATGTCGATGGACACTAATAGCAAGACTTGGATGTGAATGGATTGAAAGGATCCACAATAGTAATAATTACTTCTTTAATGAAGGATTAAACCTTGTATATGTGTATAACCCCTCACGATCAGAGGAATGAGGCTGGTGACCATTATCTGAAAAGGGAGATCATGCACAACTCTCTGGTTTCGAAGGGAACTGAGAAACAAAATTTTGTTTATGGGTACAAGAATTGTTGGCTAGGGTTTTTCTAATCAGGCTGATAAATGAAGCTGTAGAAATATAGATTGATTGAGTGAAAAATAACAACAACCTCCCTTGCTTGGTGGATAGGAAACTAATATGCTAGAATTCTTGTGGGAGGAGGAAAGTGGCCTTTGTCCCTCACTGTTGCTGAACACAAGGAAGAATTCTAGGTGTAATGGTTAAGAATGATTATGATCTGAAGATACTCTGGAGTTCTGAACTAGAATACTTAGTAAGTAACATACTTTGAAATTCTATTTGGGATTTAAGGGAATAATCCAAATGTTATTAGACACTAAAATTTACTATAAATAAGGTAAAATGGTTGATTAAATGTTGATCCAGAATGTGGTAAAGGAAGTGTTGGGGAACTTCTAGATGCCCAATGGGTCATATTAACATCCAGAGGTGGATGATAACCATATGGAAATAGATTGGTATAATCAGATAACAATAAGAGGGAGTTTAGCAAAATATTTCCTTGTGGAAATTTTTTGACCAAGAATGGTTTGAGGAATGATAGAGAAGCTTGATACGATGTTTTGTTGCCTTGGGGAATGGTTGGATTTTCCCAGATAACATTTTTGGGCTATTGAATCATCTTATAACACCAGGGGAAAGAATATTTTCTTGTTGGTTGTTGCCATACAAAAAGAGGGACATAGTTATGATTATCTCTGTTAAATGGACCATGTGGATAATATGTGAATGATTGCAAGCTCCCAAGCGAGAGAGAAGCTCAGTGTTGAGTATCTCTATGGAAATTGTCTTGAGAATGGTAGTAATATCCTTGGGAGAATGATTTGGAAGTATGATATTTCCATTTGCATGTATGACATGGAAAGGGTGCAAGTAATGAGCTTGCTTGATGCATGTTTGGGCTAGGTGTGTATATGCTTGAGTGCATGGATTTAGTGCATTGTGAATCTTCTTGATATGAAGCCTGGTATTAATACCAACTAGGTATGAATGATATTAAATGTGAAAGTAATGAATATGTATGATGTAAGAATACATGTATATTAAAGGCACAATATGACTGCCTTGATGAGTGATGTGTAAGGAAAGAATTACAGTTGCCAAGATTGAATGAATACCATGGATGCATGGCCGACTCTATTATGAGGAATCATGAAAAATTGGTTTTGAATGATAGCTTGAGGGGAATGTGTTCCATTCCCTTAGGAAAGTGATGCAACCCCCTACTCCCCCGTAGGGCTACATGACCTCCCGGTCAAGGATCTATGATTCTTGAGTCAAATGACCCTCTGAAAGCTTAGTGGTCTCCTTCTATATCTAAACACAAGCCCTTTCGGTTCCCTAGTTCAGGTCTTATGGTACCCACAACCTTCCCTCTTGCTCTTCTACGAAATTTCAGAGTACTAGACGTTAGATCCTTTTTTGATAAGCCCGTCTTGATATGACCTTGGTCGATGACCTCATGTGACCATGCAATTGTGGGTGCGACCAAAGGCGGTTTGATATCAAACTACATTTCGACCCACAATTCTCCTCAAGCCTCCACGTGTCCTCTTGCCAAAACCATGGTCTGGATTGCGGCCCGCCCTCAACGTTTTAAAGTTCATGAAACTCATGACCCTATAATTCTACGAGACCTTTGATTTCCTAATCTTAACGATGTTGTCTGAATTGATGGTTCAGATCTACCCTTTCTGAATCCATGGACCAGATCTGCCCCTCCTAAATCAACAAATGTGATCTCCTTCGTGATTCCGGACTTCATACTTTTCAAGTCTCAAACCATGCTTTGCTCCATACGTCAATCTTCTGAAGTTGATGATCTAAATACACCTGTCCTCCTCAATCAATGACCCTGCTTCTACTTCGGGCGTTTGACCTTTCAACTACATCAATGGTCCTACGACCCCTCTCTCGATCAACAGTCAGGATCTCCTTCGGGTCTCCAGACTTTTGAGATCTCAAATCTAAAACTTCACTTCCCCTCGAAGTACATGGGATTCTTCCATGCATCCTACTGAATCAGACAATTGAGGCTTACTTCGTGACTTTATCTGGAGTTCACAGATTTATTCCATGTCTCCCCTGATCTGACAACTATGAGTTACTTCAGGACTTTACCCGGAGTTCATTGATCTACACCACATCGCTTCTAGATCTGGTGGTTCAGATTCACTTCGGACGATCCGACGCTTGAGATTCACTTCAGGTGATCTGATGACTGAGATCTACTTCGGATGATTGAAAAATTTAGGTTTACTTCGGCTCTCTGGCTCTCTGGGCTTCGAGAGTTTCAACTCTCAACTAGAAATCACGAAGTGATTTCCCTAGAGTCTACGATCTGTCACCACGTTTCCCTCTGGATCAGACATTCCAGATCTCCTTCATCTCTTCGGGGTCTGTGAATCTCAACTCTCAACTGAAACTCCAATGTAATTTACCCAGAGCCCATGATCTATTGACAAGTGTCCACTCACAGATTGGCGTCTCTCGGCTCTTCGACTATTCACGCTTCGGGAGTTTCAAGTCACAACTGAAAAACTCTCAAATATATTTCCCGAAGCTGCTGGTCTGTTGACACATATCTTCTAGCGATCAACGGTCAGGATCCTAATTAAGCTATTTCACCTCCTCTTCATCCACAAACTTCCGTAGTTGTGGATCTTGCGCCACCTGTCTTCCTTGACTATGGACAATCCCAAACTACTTCGGTACTTTGGAACTTTGATAAGTTCTCTCTCTTGCATGTGTGAATCTTTAAGGCTCGTACACCTTTCTCTGATCGGGCGACTATTGATCCTTTTCACCGTGATCCAACAACCTCTATCTCTCCTCCTCCCGAGATTCTGATTTCTTCCGACTTAGAAGATTTATCAGTCTTTAAATGTCTCAAACTTTTCTCCTCCTACAAGTCTGACTCTTGGATCTTGTCAACACTTATGAAAAGTGCTATCCCTCCTAAGCTTGATCCTTAAAGGATTTCGACTTCCCACGCACTCCTTGCGTTTGGGGATTTCGATAACTCAGTTCGAAGGAGTTCTTGAAAATAAATTCTTCTCGCCCTCCCGACATTCCTCTGTCCTGGTTCTTCGACGCTTAGTCCTTCCTTGATGCTGTGCACTCCTTGCACCTGGTCTAAGTTTCATTTGCTCTCTCTCTGAACTCTAATGAGTCAATATGAGACTTAGTCGACGCACTCCTTGTGTTCGAGATGCACACCTTGCATATGAGTTTAAGAAGAGAAACAATTGAAACTATCCAGTTTTGTCATGAACTCATATAATCAACATCTCGAACAATCATACATGAATGAAATGAAATGAACGACATACACAAAATGCAATATTCATTCAATCACACATATAAATGAACACAATCCAAGATTTGGGATAATTCTGTCTATTCTATTCATTCATGAAACAAATTACATATATTGTAGTTCTCCACTATGTCTTTCTTCTACTCTATTCCGCTCTACTGATCTCTATTCTATCTCTATTCATTCATCTATTACAATACCAACACAAACTATCTAAGGAATGGCTCCATGAGCTCTCTTGTCCTGTGTGCAACCTATCCTATCAAGTCTTAGCGGTTACCTACTTTGTCCTATTACAATAAGTAACAATTATTTCCAGATAAGAGCCAACACTCTATATTTGCAACCCCTTACAGTCCTTCACGAATTTACAAACATGGCACATTTAAAAATGTTGTTTCCAAAAATATCTCAACAACTCGATTTACTTCTGAGTTAAATGTTTATTTGAAACTCTGTCATGCTGAGATGTCATATCTTTGCCTCCACGCTTGCGTATTTGACTTTGAAGCGGATGCTCCTACATCATACTCCTCTGGTTAAAATTTTCATGGACTCCTGTCCATGAGATTCTGTACTATTTTTCCATGCTTCAAAATATGAGGTTCTATCACCCAACTTGCATCTTCCATTGGATGATCTTTCCACTTCACTAAGTATTCAGGATATGTCTTCCTCCTACTCTTCTTTCCATCTCTTTGTTTAATGATTTTCTCCATCTGAAGTTTTTCTGTTCTGGGAAATTGTTCTTCCCATTGAACTTCCTTTTGAGCATCTGATTCTCCTACCTCATCTCTCCTGTAAGGATACAGTTCCGCAACATTGAAAATTGGTGATATCCCAACATTGTTTGGAAACTCAATTTCATAAACATTGGCTGTGAATTTTCTGAGAATCCTGCATGGTCCTATCTTCTTCAACTTCAACTTGTTATACGTTCCTCTTGGAAACCTTTATTTTCTCAAATGAGATAAAAATTCATCTCCAACTTCGAATTGAACTTCTCTCCTCTTTTGATCAACTTTGTTCTTGTATTTTTGGCTATTGTCCCATAGCTGTTCTCTAACTCTGTCATGGAGTTTCTGCATTTCTGTAGAAAAATCATTTTCTCCGACGCTTCTGAAATATTCTTGATTCAGATCTCTCAACTTTGTAATCCCTCTTGGTTGTATACCATACACAATTTCAAATGGACTTTTCCTTGTGCTCCTGTTCACTGAATTGTTGAATGTAAATTCTGCTTTTGCCAGAATCTAATCCCATTGACGACCTTGCTCAATGACTAAACTTCTTAATAAGTTTCCAAGACTCTTGTTTACTACTTCAATGTATCCATCTGTTTGAAGGTGATATGCTGAAATGAAGGACAAGTTTGTCCCCAACCTCTTCCATAGACTCCTCCAAAAGTTTCCTACAAATTTGGTGTCCCTATATGAGACTATGATCCTCGACAATCCATGTAGTCTCACCACTTCCCTGAAAAACAAATTAGCTATGTGTGTATCATATTTTTTTTTTCTGGCATGGTATGAAATGTGCCATTGTTGAAAATCTATCCACCACAAAAATATGGAATCGCTCCCTTTTTGAGTTCTAGGAAATACCAATACAAAATCCATACTGATTGCATCCCACGACCTTTATGGAATTGGTAATGGATGATACAAACAAGTGTTCGGTTGTCTTCCTTTTGTATACTGGCAAATTATGCATTTGTTTACAAACTTCTTCATCTCTTCCCTCATGCTCAACCAATAATACAAATTGCTGAGCTGTGAAAATGTCTTATCATGACCAAAATGTCCAACTAAAGCTCCGTTGTGTTTCTCTTTCAACAGGTTATCTCTCATTGAGCATATTGGTATGCATGGTTGGTTTCCCTTGAAATATAATCCATCCTAGATCAAATATTCAGTGCATGGGCTTCTGTATCCCAACAAAGGATTCTCACATGCCTCATAAGCTTCCTTAAAATCTGCATCTTCTCTATACATCTCCTTGAGGTGTTCAAACCCTAAGGTCTCCACTTGGAATTCCTGTACAATTAAACTCCTCCTGCTCAAAGCATCTGCAACTTTGTTAGTAGTTCCAACAATATGCTTGATAACAAAAGTAAAATTTTGCATAAATTCTACCCATTTAGCATGTCTCTGATTCAACTTTTCTTGCCTAGTGATAAACTGCAAAGATTGGTTATCACTGTACAAGACAAATGCTTTAGGAATTAGATAGTGCCTCCACTTCTTCAAAGCTTGAATCATTTCATAAAATTCTTTTTCATATGTGGAATAATTCCTCTTGGTGTCATTCATCTTCTCACTGAAATAAACAACCGGCCTATTATCCCGACTCAATACTGCTCCAATAGCTAATCCACTTGCATCAAATCTTACTTGAAATGTTTTTCAAAAATCTGGTAAAACCAAAATTGGTTGTTTTGTGATCTTCTCCTTCAACACTTTGAAACTTTTTTCATCTTCCTCTGTCCAACTAAAAGACTTGTGTTTCTTCTTCATAGTGTCTAGCATGGGTGTACATATACCATTGGAATTTCTGATAAACTTTCTATAAAAACTTGCTAACCCATGAAAACTTCTTACCTCAAATATGCTGCGTGGCGATGACCATTCTTTGATTGCTCTCACATTTTCTGGATCCATCTTCAATTCATTTGAAGATATCAAAAAACCCAAGTATATGAATTCCTTATTCATAAAAGAGTCGTTCTTCATATTTATCAACAATTTCTCTTGCTACAAATTTTCCATCACTGATGTCAAATGTCTTAAGTGTTCTCCCTCTGTCTTACTGAAGATTAGTATGTCATCCAGATATACTATGCCAAATTTTCCCATGAAGTCTTTCAATACTTCATTCATCAATCTCATAAATGTGTTGGGTGCATTTATCAACCCAAATGGCATGACCAACCATTCTGTAACATCCCCAATCATCAACCATCCTGGGAAATACCACTACTCAGCTCTTCACTTAGTTGCGATACCAAACTGTAGCATCCCCATCCCTCCACATAGACTAGGTAAGGCTACCACTATGGAATATACACTTATATAATATATGCATTTTAATCGAATTAAAACACTTAATCACAATAATCACAGAATTACTGCTACCATACCGAATCAATGGAATTAAAAGTAGTTCATATACGCAACAGAATACATGATAACATTCAAGCATCACATACATGCATAACATATAAATTAAGCATATACTAACACTTATATTTTCAAGTGGAGTAACACCACCAACTACATGCAGACCTTCCACGAACCTCCCAGCCATAGACCACGTTGCTCATCATGCTCAACAGTGGGTCACCCCCGAGATGGGACTAAGCTCTACCTAGAGTAAGGGAATCCTAGATTAGGCTGAGGTTACAAGAAACTGCACAGTGCAACTGGAAGGATTCTCTCCAGGAGCCTTCTTACGCCCACTACTCACAGAATCTCATTCCCCACATGCTTGTTCCACCCGGGAGTATACACCTTCACAAGAACAATCCATCGGTTGCTTCACCTCCCTCTCTGGGTCTCGACAATAGGCCGGATCAGGAATTCTCAGAGCTCCATAGTTGGTGATGGACTCTCTCTGGGAGAAAACCACTTCCCAACAGACTCTCTCACATGGAGAGAGTTTCTCACAAGCCTGACAACTTGCCTCTTCTACCATGGGCCTAACAACTCGCTTATTCAACTAGTTTCAACTCAATTCCTGCAAGGTAAGGACACATCCACTGGTCAATATCACTCAGGAACACAAAAGAGAACCACCCAAAAATGGCTCAGGTACTTACTTGGCTCTGCAATGGCGGATAGACTGGGTTCATGGACTCACAGGTCAACTTTTCCCTCCCGACCAGTTATCTCAATGGTGTATAGGTATGCAAAGGACAGATGTTTGAGGTTTCTAGGTTTCATACTAAATATGGAAGTATAGAATCCAACCACCTTCCTAATTAGTTTTTTCAACTGCGCGTGGGTATGCAGAGGGAAGACGCAGACGCAAAACGGGTTCAGACGGAGATCCCCGCGAACTCAGGATGAGGATGGAAGAATGGGCAGCCAACCCCCAACATAGATGACACTTCAGATTTTAACTGCATTCACCCAGGTTGACACTTTTCTTCCTGGAGCTGCATGCGTTCCCTTTTGCACACTTTGCCTCTCCCATGACTTAGGATAAAAACATGTCTTTCACACAGCTTTGGAATAATAATAAATTATTATTCTCAAGGACTTAAGCCCCTAAGATTAGCGCCTCTTTCCAACCTTTCATCCCCCTTTCCCTTACCCACCCTGTGGAATCTTAGTCCCCCATCACTCTTTCTTCGTGGTTGGTTTGCACACAACGATGTTTATATTTTATTAATGATCTTCATAATTACATATACAAAATCAGGCTCATGGCCTTAAGAATATAGGCTCTCCGACCTAATAACATATAAGTCTTCAGCTTATAAACACTTGACTCAACAACCTATAAACATAATTATAATTCAACAATTATAATTGGGGCTTGTCCTCGGGGTATTACAATCCACTCCCCTTATTTTTACACTATCCTCAGTGCAACTCTTTACATAACATCAACAAGATTTTCAAAATCTTAAAAAATATGCAGGTATTCTTCCCGCATAGCATCCTTATGCTCCCATTCGCGTTCTCAGGAACGAACCAAGTCCACTGGACCTTTACAAGCCCTATGGATCAATTCTAGAGCTGTTTGCTCTTCTGGTCCAATATGTGCACCAGATGCACTTGCAAGACTCCTTCTTGCTCTGCTTGAATCACATTCCAATCAATAACATGATTAGCATTGGGTATATATTTCTTAAGCAATGAAACATGAAACAGATTATGTACAGTCATGGATGTAGGTAATGCAAGCATATATGCAATGTATATACATGTATATACATGCAATTATAATAACATTATAACTTGCATACAAGATACACAACATACAATAATACAGAAATGTACTTATCTTTTGATTGAGAAGACTTCCATATTACATGGTCTAGACCAAGGTACCAAACCTCAACAACACTCCAACCAATGGTCTCTCCTTCCCCACATGCCTGTCCCACCCCAACAGTGTGCACCTTCACTGTCACACAGTCCATCGGCTGTTACACCTCCCTTTCCTTGGGCTTTAGAAATAGACTGACTCAGGAAGTCTCAGAGCACCATGGCTCCTGGAGTTCAAACTTCTCTCAAAAGTTTCCAATCAACATCTTCCCCGAGCTACTCTTTGTAGTCAAAATTCTAACTTTAATCAAGATCATCTCATCTGCATCACCCACATGCAGTTATCATGAGAAAACATAAAATAATTCATTTAGGAACTCCAACTTAGTTCAAAGGGAATTCATCTTTTCTCCAAAACATGAAATTCTATTTCATAATTCATATTGGTTGTTGCCATATTATGAATGCAACCATCCTTGTGGTTTTCCACAAGCACCAAACTACATACCATTTTCCTGCAAGGCTTCATCTTGCGTACTGCCAACAATTGTTAGTATTTCCTGTATATCATAATTCAATTGCAATATGTATAGAACCATATGCAGTTAACTTAGAATTGTTTGCATCTAGCAATTCAATCATAATTACCAAACAATTTAATAAAATAGAATGACTCATCATTCTATGCATATGATGTTCATAATTAATAACAATAAGTTCATTACTTCTTTTTCTGAACAAGAAAAATTTCTGTAGTCAATGCTCATGTGACTACTTGACTTGCAACTTTCCTGTTGCAATGTCTATCACCTCCTTGAAATGTCCTCAACTTCATGAGTTAACCACATTTCAGCTGTTAGTAACAATTATTTCCATGCAATAATATATATGCATGTACTTACAAACACATTCAATCAATGTATTTAGTATACAATTCTATCACTTACTATGCATGAGTACAATTCTCAATGCATACTTATTCAGTGCACCCTGCATTGAATTACATAATGCTCTTTATCTCAATCATGTATCTCACCATCCATGAGTTGGAATTTTGGCCAATGTGTTGACACATTCTCCACACACTTCCTATTGTCTTCCCAATTAATTGGATGCCTTCCTTTTTGACCCGAACACTACACCAAGAATATAATTCTGTGGTGTTAATTAGTGTTAGCAAAAAGGTTGCAGTCCAAGTTTTATTTAAAGGTAGGAAGCTTTTAGTACCTGTTTGGCTCATAACCTTTCCATATCCATACCTTGCCATTTCCAACCATGTCCCAGTCTCATACATGACTAGCTTACTGGCATTCATTCCTACAACAAGTTATTATCTTTTAAATATTTGGTTGTTACCCCATAACCAAATTAACATGACATTCTACTATGTCAGTGTGTGCATTCAGAAGACAAAAAGATTTGAATTAATACATACCTCTAGCCTTTACCACATCCAGGTGATTTTATAAAATAACTCTGGCTGAGAAAATTCTTACCTAAATTTCCTTTTAACAATTATGCAAAAAAAGTAATAAGAACTCATACCTGCATGACTACCATTAATAAATTTTATAATACCTGAAAGTCTAATGGAAGTAGAAGATTTCATGCTTATTTTATCAAACTTATAACCAACACTTCATATCTATGTTTCTTCACTCCTTAAGCAACAAAATCACCAACAACACTTGCAAACACACAAATATTCTTTCCTCTGGCTGACTCAACAAGTCATAACATACTTACTGCCACATAAATTGCAACAACTTCTTTCTCCCTGCAAAAAATTTCCTTGTCAATCCGAGAAGTCTACAATTCTTCCTGGATTCCTGGATCTTCTTGTGCTCCCACTGTGATCATTGTGCATTATTATTCCTGCCCTGAGCACCTTCGACGTAGTTCCCCCACCTCAGCGGGGTGTGTTGACCTCCCGATCAAGGATCTTTCCAAATGATGAGTCAGATTGAAACTTCAATCCTTTGCTAGACCCCTACTAACCTTACACAGGTCTGTTTTTCTTCTATGTGCAGGTCTTGACAGACCCATGGGCTATTCATGCGCGCTTCCAAAACTCCAAGTTTCAAGCGCTAGCCCCTTTTCATTATCCCTTTCCTTCATATGACCCTGGGCTATGACCTCATGGAAAACTGTGATTGCGGGTGTGGGTAAGTGTGGTTTTAGGACAATCTGCTTTTCTCCCCACAATTCACCTCCAGTTGCCACATATCACTTTGTTAAAACCGTGGTATAAATTGTGGACCACTCTTAGATTTTTAACATCCGAGCAAGTTCTGGCCCCACAATCCAACTCGTTCGTCGATCTCCAATCCCTTTGAAATGATCCACGATCAACGACCGCTATCTATCCTCCTTCCACACACAATCCCATATCTACACGATCGGTTGACACATAGCTCCCTTCCAAATCAATGACTATGGTTGATTCCGGCTCTTCGTCCCTTGGGAGTTTCAACTCTCAACTTTCTGCTTTTCCCGTATGGAAATATTCCAGAGTGGAAGATCTATTGACACATGTCCTCAACAATCAGACGGTTTTGATGAATTCTAGCTCTCCGACCTTCGGGATTTCTCATGTCTCTACACACACAAATCTCCAGAGTGAATTTCGACGGAGTGAAAGATCTTCTGCCACACATCCTCTCCCAATCAACGACCCTGATTCTCTTTGGGACTTTGACTCTTTTCAACCAAGACTAGATCAATGGTCCTTTGACCTCCTCCTCGATCAACGATTAAGATATCCTTTGGGACTTCGATGCTTTCATCCTCTACTTTCCTCCGAAGTGCTTTGTACCCGGAGTTCCAGATCTGGCACCATGCGTCCACTTTCAGATCAACGACCAAGATTTACTTTGGATGTTTATCCGCCTCCTTGTCCACAAACTTATGAAGTTGTGGATCTTACACCACCTGTCCTCCTTGACGATGGATGGTCCCAAATCACTTTGGGACTTCAGGACTTTGACAAGTCCACTTCTCCAATGCACACAAGGGTTAAGTCTCATGTACTTACCCCCGGATCCAACGGTCATTGGTCCTTTGCGCTCATAACTAATAGATGGGATTCGTTCCTCTCCTCTACACTTCCTTTGTACTGCTAGACACTGATCTAATGGTCCAGGATCCTCCCCACAACCGATCTGACGACTTTTGTCGCTCCTCCTCCTAAGCTTTTGACTTCTTCCGCCTTGGAATATTTTTTTAGTGTTCAAAGGCTTCAGCCTTTGAGCTTTCTCCTGCAAGTCAGCCTCTTGGATCTCATCTTTGCTCTCATAAGCATTATCTCTTCTGAGATTTAGGACTTACTCAGTCTCCTAAGGGTCTTAACCCTTCTGTTTCCTTTCAAAGGAAAACTTTGTTCCCTCCTAGAAACCTTCTTCTCAAAGCACACCTTGATGAGCATTTTCTACAGAGTGTTCAACAGCTCTGTGAGTATCTTCCTCTGATACTCTTCTCCCTGAACTCGATAAAGAGTTCTCTCTATGAAAACTTGCAATTCTGCTGATGAAGGTTCAATGATATCTCTCCCGAGCTTATCTGAGGTTAAATTACCTCTGTTAACACACTCCTTGTGGACAATGTGCACTACTTGCACTCGAAAACTCAAAGAAGAGAAACAATTGAAACTTATTCAATACTTCACCAGTTTACACATTCAAACCAATCTGATTTAAGAAAATGTTCAGATTTCATTTTCTTTCTGAGCTCTTCTCTGCTCTGTAATCATTTTTGGGCACTATCCCCTTTCTCTCAGTCCCCAATCCACGTGACCATGGGTCATGACCAAGTGCTAGATCACTAGGTGCTTACTCGGGCCTTCATCTTTGAAAGATTTCAAAGCACCACACAACAATCTCTCGGAGTTCAGATTATCAAAATCACGAAGTAGAGTGTGTTGCATTTCTTTCATTACCTAAATGAGAAAAATAAGGACGCTTACAAGTCCAACTGGGTTAGCTAGACAAGACAACAGTGAATGCAAGAGTTATAAACATCAAGCATGAGAAATAAACAAAAGACTAAGCTAATAACAATAAAAGAAACTAAACTAAGGTGCATAAAGATATTAGAATAAAAAATAAACAACATTCATGCCACCAATGGATAGGATTGTATTAGTGGGAAAAAAACAAAGAGAAAGGGAGACTTATGGGTCCCCTCTTCCTCCAAGGGAGGGCTCTTGAACCCCCAAAGATTGAGATCTTCTTACAAATAACAAACTAGAAGGAAATGGTGAAGAAATCCAAAGCTCATTCACTCAAGAGGTGATGTGAATAGCTCAATGAAATGGTGCCTGTATGCTCTTGATGAGGAAAGAGGATCCTCCAAGAGAATATAGGCAACATAACAATACAAATGAATTCCTTGGAAATATAGTGCACCCATGGCCTCTTTTTATAACAAATCTTTGAGGCATTATTCAATCAGTCTTTAGTGTGAACAAGGGGCTCTTTAGGGCACCCTTAGGTCTTTGACCAACCCCCCACTCAGATTCAGCTCAGATTTGGGTGTCAAATCGACTTGGGAGATGAACCAGAAGTGGGTGGAAGGTCGACCAAAATCATAAATGCGTCGTTCTGAGGTGTGCGTAGATTTTTGCGTCCATAGTCGCGCATCGGGCGCATATGTGCTTTTCCAGTGTTTTCGACTAGCGCACATGCACGCGCTTTCTTTGTATTCTGAGCGCATGCTGATTTTATAACCATTTTTATAGTTTTGTGCCCTTTGGAAATGCATTTTTTGGGCCATAGATGAACTAATATGTGTTTGGAGATGATGGATTCCTGTAACCATTTGCAGATGAAATTTCAGTGATAACAGATGCCCCCTGATGTATGAGGTTAGGAGCATACGTATAGCTGAAATACATCAATGTTTCTTCTACTGAGAGTACCTGTGTAAGAAAGAGTGTTGAGGGGAGTTTCAAGAGTGACCCTTTGGAGGGAGAGGGGAACCTGTAGGACCCAAACCTTTCGCAAGGTGTGGAAAAAAATAAAACTGTGTACAAACGAGGTGGGCATTCCCCATGCTCGTGTCATGTAACTCAAAAATGTGGAATACAGTAACTGAAGCTATGTGTTGGTGTAGATGACAGTAGCGTCCTCATGGGATTTTTGGTAATGGCAGAGAACAATTCTAATGGTGAACAAACTATGAAAAGAGGCGATGACACCTATAAGAAGTGTTGAGGATTCACAGGCATTGATGGCCTAACAATTTTTAGAGGTCTTCGGAAAATATAAAAATAAATGCAATAGTTGCAAAGTAAGACCCACCAAAACATGATAAAGTGTTGAATTCGAATGTCGTGGGGGTCAATGAAAACAGAGAGAAATGATGGTTCTCTTCGTGTCATCTGAGACTCCTCATTGTGAAGGTAATGAGAGTCAAGATACTGTCTTCCATTTGGAAACTGTACTGATGTTGACAGAAAGGGAGACCTAGCTCCAAGAAGCAAAGGGCTTCATGAAATCTACTGGAGAAGATCAAGAACTGATGACGAACATGGAAGAAGTCAAGAAGTGGTGAGACTCAATACTACCCTTGGTTGGGGATATATGTAAAGGATGAGTGGCAACAACTGTGAAACTGAATCTAGCATCAGGGGGACGACTAGGCTTGGGTAAATTGTGCCAGAGGCGTGACAAAGTGGACAAACTCAGAGATCAGGGGTAAATGGATGGTGGGATACTCGGGGTTTATGGAAGATGTCAATAGGAGTAGAAGATAATGAATGACCCAATGAGGGGAGACATAGGTTGTTTTTCCAAGAAAAGAAGGTCGCGAAGGGTGACGACAAAAAACTATGTAAATGCTGGAAACAAAGGCTTTTTACAATTACCAAATGAATAAAGAATAATTTGGGATGAGTGTATAGATACAGAAACGAGTGTCCCAGTGCAATATGTCTTGGCCTGTGAGGGCGCAAGTTGCGTGGAGAACGACTAGAGGGTGGGGGCCCCATAGGTGGGTTTCTATATGAGGTAAATGAATGGGGGGAAATATGCAGATGGGAAAATTGACTGTGGATGAAATGGATGGTTAATGATACTACGAAGGTGCAGTCAAAATAAAACCATGATGAGATAACCTGGGAGTCCATTGAGAAGGATAGCATAATCAGGAGAAGAAGTATGTGGTTGATTCTTGAACATGCATATGACTAATGGGACTCCCATCCCTAGGGGGTGAAATCAACATGAGTGTCAAAGTTACAAGGTGAACTGTGAATGGGACAAATCATGTGGGGAAGAGTGCTACCGGGTGATAGTACCAAATTACAACGGAGGTCTTAGTACTGCAGAGACAAATATGAGGATCCTACAGGTGAATGTTGGAGGGTGTGACTGGGAGATGAAATTGGTATTTAGAGGGAATGACTGCATGCTAGTGTCGATCATATACCTGAAGGGGCTTGTGTTGAATTGTAATGACCAAGTACATGCACACATTAAAACCAAATACCCGACATGAACAATATCTGAAGATAAAGAACGGATAACAGTTATTTGATAATTTTGAACATGAGCATGCGTACCTGAGTGTGTCATGAAAAGATGTTCCGCCAGGAAAAAGTGAAAATGATCACCTGATGAAAATGACTATGTAAGTGGCCGAAAATGGTTCGAAAAACAAAGCTTATGGGCTCCTGTACCAAAGAATGAAAGTGAGGAAAAGGGATGAGATATGGACAATGGGTCCATAATTCCATCCCAGTTTCACTGACACTATGGGTGATCAGGCGATAGTTTGGTGGGAGGACATGGAACTCCCCTTTGATCGAGGACTGATGAAGAAATATAATGAATTACATTCATGGGAGAATTGGTATGGAGTGTCAGAGGAAGCTCGGGAAGATATGTGTGGAATTCCATGACTAATGTGTGGTGGATGTATGGGATAGATGGGCAATGATGAGTGTAATGCCCATATTCAGTGCATATGGCATAGGTGGAATTGGTTCGTATATTTTGTTTATGTGTGGTTGATGACTCCATAGTAGTGTGGGATGTACTTGGTGGAGTGGAAAGAAAAAGGGGTGCTTGATGAAGCTGGATAAAACTGTGTAGCTCAAGAAGAGAAGGACATTTGTGAGTGGGGTGTCCTTTTCTTTCACATAAGGTGCAAGGGTGTTGAACTTGGGGAGGTAGTGGAGCGATGGGCTCTTTCTTCTTCCATCTGCCCCCAGCCATAGCAGTGGTGCTGGAAATTGGGGGTGAGGGTGGCATGGTAGGAGTTAGTACTGGGATCTGCATCGAGATTCCCTCTGACTCAGGGAGGGATGGTTGAGGAATCATCCTGGGTGGATGTAGATACCATACAGGGATGGTGAGTACCATTTTCGAAAGGGTAAGAATTGCGGTTACCTGGAATGCTTCGACTCCAGGTGGGGGGTAGAAAAAGGGAATTTGAGTAATGGCCTGGGGGGCTGTCTCCCAAAC
>ML778131.1:2137832-2158437 GCA_009831015.1 Picea engelmannii
GGGGGGGGGAGATCTGTGATAAATGGTGCAGTGGCACTCTCAGGGAACTCCCGAGGTAGTATTTCTTCAATTGGTGGAACTTTGATATGGGGAGAGGACTCAGTGATAGGAGTCCTGTCTCCAATGTCTGTTCCTTTAGAGGAAACTACACACACTTGTGCTGAAAAAGATGTGTTTTGGAACAGTGGCGCTCCCTGATAAGTTCCCAACATGGATGGGTATTGGAATAATCCAGGGACAATGTTGGCAATTGGAAATTCATTCGAGCTAACATGGACAAGGGGGAGGATGTTATCGATGTTGGCGGAATGGTTAGGCTCATAATGTGTAAGTTGGTCGATGGTGACAATCTTCCCATTATGGGGGAACATCATCGTACGAAACACAGAAGAGGTGACCACCTTCATACCATACATATAGTTGTGTCCGAACAAGATATTGTAATCAAGCTGGGCATCGATAACTTCAATGTCAATGAGGATGGTTTTTCCTCCAAGTTCTATGGGGACATTTTGACAAAGCCCTATGGAAGATGCTGGTCGACCATTGTAAGATCGAAGGGTGATGGCAGAGGGTACTAGCTCAGGGGAGCCAATTTTCTACCATACATGTTTAGACATGATTCATGTGGATGCACCTTCATCGATGATACATCGATAAACTGTGGTGTTCCAGATCTTAACTGGTATCTGTAAGGCTACTTGGGTTGGAAGACATGGTTCTTCGCTATCTGAATCAAATGTGATCAGCTGCATCGACTGCCCCCAAGGAAAAAAGAAAGGAATTTTGTTGTGATGGATAGGTTTGGAGGACCTCCAACATAGACATGGCTGCGGGAGATTGGGCTAAATCATCAACCATACTATAATTATGAGCAACCCTAGCATGAGGGTTATGTACATTCCGCCGTAAAGGAATACATGGTATGCGTGGAATGGGTTCTGCGTTAGGACATGGAATCATCAATGGTTGTCCTACAATAGCTGGCATTGTGTTTGAGGTGGTTGAGGTAGAGTCGAGAGGCATACCGTATTGGCGGTTGCAGGTTTGCAGAAGGATTTATTTGCTGGCAAGGAGGACATTGTGATCAACCAAATTCCCGGGTGGAGTGGCACCCAGGTTTTGATATCGCCCCATTTGTGGTGGGGTAGGGTTGATCACTTGTTGGGTGTGCATAACACCTTGGTATGGTATGGGGTTTTGACAAACAACTAGAGGTGGTGGTTGAAAATACTGTTGTGGGGCCTGCTGAGGGGAAGGTGGTACTGGAGGGCCCTATGAGTTCATGGATGACCTCATTCATTGGAGATCAGTAATTTGGGGGCAATGATGAGTATAATGTCCATACTCACCACATATAGCACAAGGGAAGTTAGTCCGAATATTGTTGTTCTTCCCTTGTCGTGGTTGATTGTTGTTGGTGCCCCCTTGGGGGTCTTGGTATTGGTTTCCCCCAGTGGGATGGTTGTGGGGGTCATTCCCTCTTGGTCCTAGATTGTCATTGTTTTAGATTTTTCCTTTCTTCTTATGAGTCGGATTGGCCATATTCAATTGTTCAAATGTATGATCCCGTTGAATGGGAAAGGGTTTAACAAAGTTGACACCGACATGTGGTTGTCCCAGTGAAGGATTAACCGGCTAGGGAGGAATAGGAAATGGGAAATATGGATTGTTTTGCGGATAGGATCCATATGGAGTATAGGAAGTAGAGGTACTTCCACTACTTCTAGGGTTATATCCAGGGGTTGGGGGTGGAACCGTACTGGATTGAGAGACCAGATACGGCATGGGTACCGGTGGGGGTGCCCCCAACGACTAATGGGGAACAACAGGATATGGATGTTGGTAAAGGGGAGTGGGGTAATAAGATGGACCTCCATATATAAGTGGATATTGGGGTGTACCGTACATAGGTTGTGGTTGGATGTATGGATTGTGGTGTGTTGTGGTACCAATCCATCTTTCCGCTGAGTGAGAAATCCAAGGTTTGTCCTGGCCGAATGGTACGGGTCTTGGGATGTCAGGTAGTGCTTTGTATAAGTATCTTGATTGGGCATATATGAGGTTGTATTGTTGAGCCTTGCTGATGGCTTCTTCTTCATATTGGGGGAAGGTGGAAGCCACATCTTTACCGAGGAGGGAGACAAGTGATCTGAGAAACCAATCAAGGCATTGTTGTTTGGTGGTTTTTGTTTTGCATAAACTACATCGTCGATTCCATTCGTGAATGTGGTCAGCGATATGTGTGGCTGAGGTTTGTTTAAAATCAGAGAGTAGTTCAATACCATTGTCATGATGGATTGGTAGTTGAAAGAAGGTAAAAAATGCTTTGGCCAAAGATTCAAAGGTTGCATGGGCCCCATATTTTTCTTCTACATACCACTTGGCTGATGGGCCAGTGAGCATGCATTGGAATAACCTCAATTGGATGAAGTCATCCATGATGTTGTTTGAAGAGAACCATGAGTGGAAGGTCATGATATGGTTGGCCGAGTCGTCTCCCGCTTTTCCTTCAAACTTGGGGATGTCTGAAGGAATTTTGGTAGGCATTGTAGGCCATGTTTGGTCATGCAATATAGGATCATTGGTGAGCTTAATCAGATCCGGTATGTTGAGGGAAGCCAAGTATGGCATCTGGGGAGGTGGTGGAGGATTAGTTCTAGCCATGGTGTGAGTGTTTTGTGTACTTGACCCGTGAGGGGGGTTAGGTGGGGTTGTACTTCCTCCTTGTGAAGAAGTATGCCCCTTGCTTCCATGCAAAGGAGAGCTAATGGACAATTGAACTTGGGAAGTGGACCCAAGTAAAGTGGAACCAAGAAAAGTTGATCCCAAGATAGTAGCACTCATAGGGGTGTGAGACGAGGGAGATGATGAGTTGGAAAGACTAGGAAATCCCCCTAGAATAGGAGGGAGATTTAGCAAGCGTCTGGAACCACAGGGATTCTGTGGGTCCCCTATGATGTTTGACTAGCAAAGTGGATGTGTGCAAATGGTGATGAGAGCAATAAATGAACAAGAGTCTTTTGTTATAATTTTTGGACCTTGACAATATATCTCACAATCACATGTAATCACAGGAGTATCATACATAAATCAATTGATAAAGAAGCATACATGTGGGTAGGTGGTTTTTTTTCCACGTGGGATAACAAAGAAAACAAATGCTCATGTCCTAAAAGATGTAATGTCCTTCCTCTCAAATAGCATTGGACCTTCCAATAGCACTCAACAGTGGGGTCTGAAGCCACCGAAAGAGGAACTAGTGAAGGATGAAATAATCAATTATAATGAGGGGTAAAGTGTGCATATCCCAAAAGAGCTGGCAATATTTCCCAATAGCCACACAAAATTCGATCAAGGTGCGGTTGCAGCCCAAAATTTCCACCTGGGTAGATGTCCTAAAATTTGGTCACTAGGTACCCCGGTCAAAGTGCGACATTTAGATTTTCGGCCTTAGAAATGGGTCACGGGATGGATCCTGTCCAAGAGGTGGGTGCCTCAAGGGGGGACGCACAGAACAAATGGAACTCGCCCTTCAACCCTTCACAGGTATCTCCTTGCCTTATGGTGTTAGGAACACTTGACTTGGAGGATTTAAAGTTCCCTATTTGTCAACTTCTACTGTTTGAAGATGTGAGAATCAGATAACGGGGAGTTATTTGGATGCCTATCCCTGAGATCCTACCTAGACTAAAAATTTCTTTTGGCACCTCCTGTGGAGGAAAACTTAGTGAGTTTTTAGAATTTTTTTAGATGTGGTTGTTTGAGATATTGGGGGTGTGAACCAATCTCATTGAAATTAAGTGGGAGTGGATAGTCTCATCAAGAAAAGGGGTGGGGTGTTTCAGAATCCCTTTGGAGGAAACTTACTTCAACCTCCACGATTTCTAGATGAAACTATGTGAGTGAGTAGTGACTTTGTGTGTGAAGAAGTGAAAGTGTGCCAATATTTGTAATAAGTTAGGTGTCACCTTGCTGCATGTGGACTTCATGTGGTCCTTACAAGTCTTGATTACCTAATTTACTAAATGCCATTGGTACAAACTTGCAGAATTTTAAAGTCCCTAGAGAACTAGCATGTGGACATGTGGGTCCTTACCAATCCTTTAACTCCTTAGTGTGATTTAATCTAAGAAATCTTCAAAACTGTCCTAGATTGTGGGCATGTGGGCATGTATGGGCCCGTTACAAAAACCTTTAAACTTCCTTAGTGATGTAATCTAAGAAAGTAAATTCAAAACTATCCTATCTTTGTAGAATGTGGGCATGTATGGGCCCTTACACATTTTAAGATGTGTTTGAAAAAGAAACTAAGAGGAGTCCCGAGGGGGCTGTTGTCCTCTCCTAAATATTTTGTCTTTGAAGGGAGATGAAATTTTCCCTCAATCGCTTTTCTGATTCTCAAGATCGCTCTATGGTGCGAGAGAAGAGCATACTCAATGATTGATGTTCAACTTCTAGTCCCAATGAAAGTGTTATTTATACATGATATAGAATGATTCCAACTTAATATTTAATCAAAGAAAGCCATCCATGTGGCAAAATGAAAGCAAAAAGAGGATAAATATGGATTTTAACCCCCCTAAGTGCCTATGTTTTGACTAACCCTTCATGTGGAGAGGGAATCTAAGTGGTACATATTACAATTTGCATAGAATCAAACTTAAGAAGGATATGAGCCTTCAAAAGATCACAAAAACCCTTACAATATATGCTTTTTTGGATAGATGCACGGGTTGCAGAGTAGACAAAGGTGCATTTGGCGCCAATGCGCAAATAAAAAACGACCTATCAACGTAGGTGCTTGGAATGTGCTAAGCAACACAGTGAGTTTGGCGCACGTGCTAAGAAGATGCACCTATGGGTTACAAAAGCCGCTCACTTTCTATTACATGGTTGAGAGGAAAATTTCGGATGAAATTATCTCAGCTTAACTCCGAATTTAGCTTCTTACAGGTAGGCTTGGGCCGGTTATGGTTCCTGCAAGTTAAATAAACAAAAAAGAAGTGCTCAAATAACCCAAATGGGGAGGAAATTGATACCTATCCCCAGCGGAGTCACCAATCTGTTGTGTCCATTTCGTCACCTAAATGAGCAAAATAAGGACGCTTACAAGTCCAGTTGGGTTAGCTAGACAAGACAATAGTGAATGCAAGAGTTAGAAACATCAAGCATGAGAAATAAACAAAAGACTAAGCTAATAACAATATAAGAACCTAAACTAAGGTGCATAAATATATTAGAATAAAAAATAAACAACATTCATGCCACCAATGGATAGGATTGTATTAGTGAGAAAACAACAAAGAGAAAGGGAGACTTATGGATCTCCTCTTCCTCAAAGGGAGGGCTCTTGAACCCCCAAATATTGAGATCTTCTTACAAATAACAAACTATAAGGAAATGGTGAATAAATCCAAAGCTCATTCACTCAAGAGGTGATGTGAATAGCTCAATGAAATGGTGCTTGTATGCTCTTGATGAGGAAAGAGGATCCTCCAAGAGCATATAGGAATCATAACAATACAAATTAATTCTTTGGAAATATAGTGCACCCATGGCTTCTTTTTATAGAAAATCTTTGAGGCATTATTCAACTAGTCTTTAGTGTGAACAAGGGGCTCTTTAGGGCACCCTTAGGTCTTTGACCAGCCCCCTCTCAAATTCAACTTGGATTTGGGTGTCAAATCGACTTGGGAGATGAACCAGAAGTGGGTGGAAGGCCGAACAAAATCATAAATGCGCCGTTCTGAGGTGTGCACGACTTTTTGCATCCACATTTGCGCATTGGGTGCATATGCTCTTTTTTGGCATTTTCGACTGGCGCATGTGCACACGATTCCTTTGTATTTTGAGCACATGCTGATTTTATAACTAGTTTCATGGTTTTGTGCCCTTTGGAAATGAATTTTTTGGGCCATGAATGAACTAATAGGTGTTTGGAGATGCTGGATTCCTGTAACCATTTGTAGATGAAATTTCAGTGATAATAGAGTGGATCAACAGTCCACGTCTACCCAACATCCAATGGTTGACACCTTCTATGGAACCTCAACTGTCTGAGTTCTGAGTCTTTGTGTCTTCAGGACTTCGGAGCTTTAGAGGATCTCGCATCCGCACATCCGAACTGTTAATCTCTAAACATTCCCAATCACCTTTGGTGACATCATTACGTCACATCACTTAATGTTTTCCAATTGCAGGGGCATGCAACAATGGTTTGGAGTAACCTGCCTTTCATCCTAACACGTAACCCCTTGGTGAAACCACGGTTTGGATTGTGGGACCACCTTAGAGAGTTAACTTCTGTGCAACTTGGGTCCCCATAATGCCTTCTGGCCATTGATCTTGACGTATCGTGATCAACACTAGTGTGGGTCCTTTGACCTTTAAATACGTTACATAAACTCATCTCCACTATCCATGCTCATACAGAAAGCCACATGGTGAAATACTAGCGGCTGATACGTGGCCCAATTAGATGGGTGACACACATCTCGTTCCAAATGCCATTTCAATCTTCCACAGTTCAGAACCCACTTATATGTGGCACACATCCCATGTGTCCACATCCATCCAAGTGACGCCATCATGAATCACTACTTTGTCTCTTTGGGAACTTTCGCCCTTCACTACTGCGTTTGACCTTTTTAACATTGGCTTGATCCAACAATCGATCTCTCCTCTCCAAATATATGGTGTAGATCCACTTCAGAGCTTTGGGCTTCGACCCTTCTCTTGTTTATGGCATCAAAATTCACTAAAGTCATGAAGTCCAAAGGGATTCCAGGTTAACTCCTCTGCACCTTCCCCAGATTTGAAGATCGTAAGGAATTTCCCTTCCTTCCGAACAGATCCTATGATGCAGAACAAACTTTGTTACTTTGTGGATTTTCAAAGGAATTCATAGCTAACTACCTCACAACATTACCAGATCTGACGATCATGAAGGATTCTCCTTCTCCCAAACATATCCTAAGGTCCACATTACTCTGCGACCCAATACCACTTCTGTCATGGTTTTACGACACTGCTACTCCTCCTGAGCTTCGTAACACGACCAAGGTAAATTCTTGTCACTCATGAAGGTTCTGGGGTTTGAAATTGGTCCTCTAGACACAATTTTCTCTTGAAACCTTGGGTCCAATGACCACTTATCTAGCTCATCCAGGTTCTGCATTAAAACCTTGGCTCTTAACTCGAATTTTGTCTACTTCGACAAGAATTCTTTTGAAACTTTTGCTTCGTTTTCCACTAACATGGCCCATCCAGGCTCAATTTTGAAAACCATGCTTTGATACCAATTTGTAACATCCCCAACCATTAAACGGCATGGGCAATGCCACTACTCAGCTCTTCACTTAGTTGTGATACCAAAATGTAGCATCCCCGACCCTCCACAGAGTCCGGGTAAGGCTACCACTGTGGAATATACACTTATATAATATATGCATTTTAATCGATTAAAACACTTAATCACAATAATCACAGAATTATTGCTACCATGCAGAATCAATGGAATTAACAGTATTTCATATACGCAACAGAATACATGATAAAATTCAAGCATCACATACATGCATAACATATAAATTCATCATAGGCTAATACTTATCTTTTCAATTGGAGTAACAACACCAACTATGTGCAGACCTTCCACGAACCTCCCAACCATAGATCACGTTGCTCATCACACTCAACAGTGGGTCACCCCCGAGATGGGACTAAGCTCCATCTAGGGCAAGGGAATCCTAGACTAGGATGATGTTACAGGAAACTGCATAGTGCAGTTGGAAGGATTCTCTCTAGGAGCCTTCTTACGCCCACCACTGATGGACTCGCATTCCCCACATCCTTGTTCCACCCGGGAGTATACACCTTCACAAACATAATCCATTGATTGCTTCACCTCACTCTCCGGTTCTCAACAACATGCCTTATCAGGAATTCTCAGAGCTCCATAGCTGGTGCTGGAATCTCTCTGGGAGAAAACCACTTCCCATGATCTAGATTCCGATCCAGAAGCTTGATGGGCCTCAAAAAGGCCTAAAAATCAATGTTCTCAGAATAACATCAAAATGTATGTGTGTGTAGGCCTCATTGATATGAACCCAACGTAACTTGAACGAGTTCAAACGGACATCGTATGCTCTTGATATCACATTCTGTTTGAAACATCAAACATGTAAAATGTCAATAGGTCAATAGTAAAAAAACCAACGCTGACGTCATCATGCTGGCATGGTAGAGGCATAGATGAAAGGTCATACAGATGATGTGGACCAACTAGGAGGTGACATGTGTCACCATTGAGAGGATGACACGTGGCACTCGTACAACTAACGTGTCAGTCCCAAGTGATGACATGTGGCAGACAGAGACATGTACGGATGGTGGATAGGTGGTCCAATCATTGATTGACACATGGAAGGTGTGCTTATTTGGCCAATTGCTGATAGGGAAAGTACAATGCTGACACATGGATGAATTATTGGTTGACAAGTGGCATCAGTCCAGCGAATAAGGAGGTGCCACATGGCCCAGACTTGGGCTGCGATGTGGCACCTAGGTAATGGTCGAAGTTTTCATTGCCAAAAATGTTGGATTTCGAAGGATTCAAATTCGTGACCTCCAATGAGGAGTCCATCCATCAGTAACATGATGGGTGCCATTGCAACAAATGTGGGACTTATTAATACAACCCACTTTATTATATTATAAAGTGCATTAACGTGTTAAATTAGAGTGAAAAGGGTTGGGGGCTAAGCCCCAACCCACGGATTGTATAAACCACATATGAACAAAAGCATGGGAAGATTCCAAGGATAAGCCATGGGCTAAGTTTCGAACATGGTCGGGAGTTGGCGCGAAAAATTGGGGATAGCTCCGAGTTTTATGGGGTTTAATATGACCATATATTTTGAGATAAGGGGCCAGCGCACAGCCCTCTGGGCTGGCGCTTGGCCACCTAATATAACCATATGACCATAAATAGGGGGTGCGCTAGGCCTAAGGGGATTAACACTATTATTATGGCATAAAGTGGGTTTTTGATATTATCTTTATGGTTTTATTGATTTTATTAACCCGTTTTGGTTATTTTTCCATATCTTAAAGGATATTGGGCCAAATTGAGTGCCACAAAAAGTGGGATGTTGGGATTTGATCCCTATAACTCATGGATATATAAACCAATCCATTATGAGGTTTTAAACAAGAAATAATAAGAAAATAATCTTGAATCAAGTCGAGGAAGAACTTGCCAAGGTCAAGTAGTCTTGAGCAATGCAGAGTAGTTGAGCTTTGCAGGCAGTTTCCAGGAGTTCTACTACTTCGTTTTCAGTGTCGTCTGTTGCATCAGGTTTCTAAGACAGAACATAATATAGCTAGTGAGTTATATCCCTATATGATGTGATTTTAATGCATATTTTAAAGCATTGAATATTGAATAGAGAAATCCTCCCTCACTGAAGACAAAGGCCCGGAGACGTAGGTAGATTTTGCTGAACTCCATTATCAACTTCTTGTGTCCAATTTGTTGATGGTTTGATTCTTTATGTGATATAATATTGTCTTCATGTTATAATCTTGTTTTTTGTCTTTATATTCACATGCACCATCAGAAAAAGGCTTTGATAAAATTGAAGTTATAGTGTGTAATTTCTAAGCTTTGATTTTCGGATCAAGTGGTATCAGAGTAGGCTGACTTTTGCAGGAACTGTGAATATGGGAAAAATATTGAAGAGAGCTAGAATACAGGGGCTTGAGGAGATCAACCAAACAATTCAGTGAGAGAATGATGAATTGCAAAGATTGGTGCAGATTCTCGAGGAAGATAGGGAAAGAATGCGAACGTTGATGATGGCAACAAAAGCAAGGCCAGTTGGAGGAAGTCCTTCAGCTAGAAGCCCGAGCCCTATCAGGGATGATGGAACTCATCCATTCCAGAGGTAATCTGATGAGGAGGATTCATATACTCCTGCTACTCTGGTTGAGGAGAAGTTGATAGGAGGGGCCATTGGCACATTCTCTTCGCTAGCAGAAAGTACTGATTACACTCCAGCCTCACCTGCAGTTGATAAGGAAGTGGAGTCTGATCATCCAGAGATAGCAACATTTGAGAAACATACCAAAAGACTCAGTATGAGAATGCTATTGAAGTTCAGATATTAGAAGGGGCAAGGCCTTGGAAAATATGGCCAAGGTAGAGCCGATCCGATTGAAGTGCATGAGCGCCCACTCCGGGAAGGATTGGGATACACAGGAGAATCTTCTGAGGACGAAAGTCCAGTGATTCGTTGCACACACTGTCAGAAGTTCATACACGATGCTAACCACTGTTGGGAGAAACATCCAGAATTGACACTGAAATGGTTTTGGACTTGGCAAGGCAAAAAGGCAGCTCGATCCAACAACGACGCAAACAATGAATAGCGAAGGAAGTTAAACAGGTTGAAAGGTATAAATCACCTTCACCCACCTTTACTAATGAGCATTCTAGAGTCATGAACCTTATTAGAAAAATGATTCCATGCACATTTTGTAGTAGAAATAACCATTGTGTTGCAGATTGCTGGGAATAGAAAGTATATGGAAGAAAAATCACAGCGACAAGAAGTACGCCAAGACATGATGACGCGAAATTGGAGGTCAAAAAGAATCTGTGAGCAAAGTCAGGGTAGCTAGGGTAGGAGTCAGAGAAATCCAAGGGATATTCGAATCAGTCAAGGCGTGATTCCATCAAGTTTCTTCGAGCACTAAACACTTTCTCACATTGTTAGAAGAGCGAACATTGTGAAGATAGCTATTGGAAGCTGCATCCAGAGTTGCGACGCTCAACAAAGATTGAAGGGCCCGAGCAAAAGACGAATGTTGCAAGGGGACATAAGGACATTGTCAAGGAGAAGAATGATGCTGCAAGAGAACAATAGGTGGATTCTACAGAGAAGCAGAGGAACAACCACGACACTTCGTTGGCAGGAGATGGGTCGTCCGACTGGAACTGGGCAGATTTTATACCCTATATGTAAATTGAGTCAGTGTCATTGTCATTGATGTAATAAAAGTGATTTGATTTATGGAATCACTTATTGATTCTATTTAACGTTAAGTCTAGGTTGTTTTTCATTAGTCAATTGATGTAAGGATATAGTCGATTGATGTAATAAACCTTTTGGGGACCGAAAGGTCTTTAGTGGGAAGGTGTGATCCATATTCGGATCCATAAGCTTGATGGGGCTCAAAAAGGCCTACAAATCAATGTTCTCATAATAGAATCAAAACGGACGTGTGCATAGGCCTCGGTGATATGAACCCAATGCAACTTGAACGGGTTCAAACAAACGTCGTATTCTCCTGATATCGCGTTCTGTTTGAAAAGTCAAACAGGTAAAAAGTCAATAGGTCAATAGTCAAAATTCAACGCTGACATCATCATGATGATGTGGCAGAGACACAGATGGCATGTCATACATATGACGTGGACCAAACATGAGGTGACATGTGTCACCACTGAGAGGGTGACATGTGGCACTCGTACAACTAACGTGTCAGTCTCGGGTGATGACACGTGGTAGAAAGAGACATGTACGCATGACAGACAGGTGGTCCAATCAATGAATGACACATGGCATGTGTGCTTACGTGGACAATTTATGACAGGGTAGGTACGATGCTGACACATGGGTGAATCATTGGTTGACAAGTGGCATCAATCCAACGAATAAGGAGGTGCCACGTGGCACCCAGGTAATGGTCGAAGTTTTCATTTCCAAAAATGTTGGAGTTCAAAGGATTCGAACTCGTGACCTCCAACAAGGAGTCTATGCCTTGGTAACAGGATGGGTGCCATTGCACCAAATGTGGGACTTTTTAATACAACCCACTTTATTATATTATAAAGTGCATTAACGTGTTAAATGGGGGCGAAAAGGGTTGGGGGCTAAGCCCCAGCCCACAGATTGTATAAACCACATATGATCACAAGTGTGTGAAGCTTCCAAGGACAAGCCACGGGCGTGGGGGCCACAGGCTAAGGTTCCAACATGATCGAGAGTTGGCACGGAAAATTGGGGATAGCCTCGAGTTTTATGGGGTTTAATATGACCATATATTCCAAGATAAAGGGCCAGCGCATAGCCCTATGGGCTGGTGCTTGGCCACCTAATATAACTATATAACCATAAATAGGGGGTATGCTAGAAATAAGGGGCTTAGAACTATTATTATGGCATAAAGTGGGTTTTTGACATTATCTTTATGGTTTTATTGATTTTATTAACCAGTTTTGGTTATTTTTCCATATCTTAAAGGATATTGGGCCAAATTGAGTGCCACAAAAAGTGGGATGTTGGGATTTGATCCCTCTACCTCATGGCTATATAAACCAAGAAATTGTGAGGTTTTAAATAAGAAAGAAGAACAAAATAATCTTGAATCAAGTCGAGGAAGAACTTGCCAAGGTCAAGTAGTCTTGAGCAGTGCATAATAGCCGAGCTTTGGAGGTAGTTTCCGGGAGTTCTACTACTTCGTTTTCAGTGCCATCTATTGCATCAAGTTTTTGAGACAGAGAATAATATATCTAGTCATTCAGATCCCTATATGATGTTATTTTAATGTAGATTGTAAAGAATTGAATATTGAATAGAGAAAGCCTCCCTCACTGAAGACAAAGGCCTGGAGACGTAGGTGGATTTTGCTGAACTCTGTTATCAACTTCTTGTGTCCAATTTGTTGATGGTTTGCTTCTTTATGTGATATGATATTATCTTCATTTTATAATATTGTTTGTTATCTTTATATTCACATGCACCGTTAGAAAAATGTCTTGATAAAATTGAAGTTACAGTGTGTCCCAACAGACTCTCTCACCTAGAGAGAGCTGGTCACAAGCCTTACAACTTGCCTCTTCTACCACGGGATTGACAACCCACTTCTTCAACCAGTTTCAACTAATTCCCACAAGGTAAGGACACAACCACTGGTCAATATCAATTAGGAACAAAGAAGACAACCACCCAAAAATGACTCAGGTACTAACTTGGCTCTGCAAGTGTGGATAGACTGGGTTCACGGACTCACAGGTCGGATTTTTCCTCCCAACCATTTCTCTCAATGGTGTATAGATATGAAAAGGACAGATGTATGAGTTTTTCAGGTTTCAGACTGTGGATGGAAGTTTAGAATCCAACCACCTTCCCGAATGGTTTTCTCAACTGTGCGTGGGTATGTAGAGGGACGACTTAGACACAAAACGGTTTTAGACGGAGATCCCCACAGAATCAAGATGAGGATGGAAGAAGGGGAAGCTAACCCCCAACACAACCGATGATTCAACTTTTAACTGCATGCGCCGAGGTCGACACTTTTCTTCCTGGAGGTGAATGCGTTTCCTTTTGCACATGTTGCCTCTCCCAGGACTTAGGATAAAAACATGTCTTTCACACATCTTTGGAATAAGAATAAATTATTATTCTCAAGGACTAAAGCTCCTAAGATTAGCCCCTCTTTCCAACCTTTCAACCCCCTTTCCCTTACCCACCCTGTGGAAGCTTAGTCCCCCATCACTCTTTCTTCATGGTCAGTCTGCACAAAATGATGTTTATATTTTATTAATGATCTTCATAATTACATATACAAAATCAGGCTCACATCCTTAAGCATCTAGGCTCTCTGGCCTAATAACATATAAGTCTTTAGCTTATAAACAATTGGCTCACCGACCTATAAACATAATTACAATTCAACAATTATAACTGGGGCTCGTCCTTGGGGTATTGCACATTCAAACAATCCTTCATTTGTCTTGAATGGTGTTTTCCACTCATCTCCCTCTCTCATCCTTATTTGATGATATCCACTCTTCAAGTCTATCTTGGAAAAATAAATTGCTCCACTCAAACAATCCATCAAATCATCCATCCCCAGTAAAGGGAATCTATACCTAATGGTTATCTTGTTGATGGCTCTGGAATCTGTACACATTCTCCATCCTCCATCCTTCTTTGGACTTAACATAGTTGGTACTGCACATGGGATTAGACTTTCCCTGACTAAACCTTTATCCAATAACTCCTGGACTTGATTTTTGACTTCCTCATTCTCCCTAGGTGTAAACTTATAAGATGTTTTTTTTGGTAAACTAACTCCTAAAATAAGGTCAGTATGATGGCTTATACTCCTAACGGGTGGACATGAGTGAGGTAAATCATCCACTACTATGTCAACAAAGTTTTCTAATAGTTCTTGGATTTATTCAGACAAATCTTCCATATAAGTATTTGTAAGGATAACTCTAGGCTTCCTCACTACAAAAAACTGTATTTCTTTCTCCTTCTTAACTTCATTCAAGAGTTCCTTCCCACTCATGAGAAGTATACTTGAAATATCTTCCCTCTTTTTCTCTTCATATTCTATGGGTAACAACATATGTGTCCTACCATTCTTTTCTAGGGTATAAGTATTCTTTCTTCCATCATGAATAAATTTTTTGTCAAACTGCCATGGTCTCCCCAATAAAATATGACAGACATCCATAGGAATTACATCACATAATATTTCATCCCTATAACCTCATATTTTAAATTCAACTTGGCATTGTTCACTTACCATTACTTGATACCCTTTCTGCAACCATGATACCTTGTATGGGTTTGGATGTGCAGTTGTCTTCAACTCCATATTCTCCACCATCTCTATGGATACTAGATTGCCAGTGCTCCCACTGTCTATGATCACCTTGAAAACTTTATCTTTCGTCTTGTAAGCAGTTGTGAATAGACTTGTTCGCTGAACTGGTTCCTCTACCTCCTTCTCTGGTTTAACAACTTTCCTCATCATGAGGTTCCTTCCTCCTTCTATTGATTCTTCTTCCACATGCTTCTGTGCTTCAACAATGTGTGCTTCGCCTCCTCCTTCTTTCTTTCTCTCAGGACATTCCCAAGACTTATGCCCTAGTTTTCCACAGGTATAACATCTAACTTCTCCCCCTCTGGCTCTTTCTCTTCCTCTAGAAAAATAACTTCTTCCTCCATGTTGTCCTTCTTTAGAACTTCCACCTTTCTCTGGGTGACTATGTTGTTTGCCAGCTTCATGATTTGGTTTCTCAAACTTTTCTCTGTTGGTTCCCTTACCTCTGCTTGAATTTCCTCCTCTGTTTTGTTGGATTTGTTTCCTCGCCAATTTTTCTTCAGGTTTCAAGGCTGTTTGATAAGAATCCTCAACTTTACTAATAGAAATCATGCTGATCTCTTCTTGTATTTCATATCTCAGCCCATTGATATATCTTGTTGTTTTCTCATCTTCATTCTCTTTCTGTCCAGCCCTGGTGTTCAGTCTATAAAATTATTCAGTGTACTCCTTCACTAATAATCTTTTCTACCTTAGGCTTTGCAATCTCCTGAACATATTGATTTGGTAATCCTTTGGGATAAAGTTGGCTTTCATCTTGGCTACCATCCGATCCCAGTTCTTAATTTTCTGCTTACCTTTGCTCCTACATTCGACTTACAGTTCATCCCACCATAACGCTGCATGACCTTTTAGTCTTGTCACTGCAAGCTTCACCATCTTGTCTTCTTCGACATCTTCGTAATCGAAGTATTTTTTCATAGCATGCACCCAATCTAACAATTCTTCAACTTCCAAATTACCTTCATACATTGGTACCTTTATTCTTTCTCTGGCTCTTATTCTTGAAACAACTTTCAATAAGCGATCTTGTGCAACATCCTCTTCTACATTTTCTTCGACCTCTATCTCTTCACTCTCAGCGTCACTGATATATCCAACGTTTGGTGCTATCCTCTGCGATGTTTCCATGGCATTCAGTCTCATTCAGAGTCACCTCATTTCTTCTTCCATTTATGGATTCTCTCTATGCCTCCTGGGTGGCATGATTCCACTACGTCAAATTCTTGATGCCACAAATGATATCAATTTGTCTCCTTTCTCCTTTTTATGCTATCTGCAAATAAACTCAATATTAGCTTTGATACCACCTGATGTAGCCCCCCTACTCCCCCGTAGGGCTACACGACCTCCCAATCAAGGATCTTCGATTCTTGAGTCAAATGACCCTCTGAAACCTTAGTGGTCTCCTTCTGTATCTAAACACAGGCTCTTTCAGTTCCCTGGTGTAGGTCTTATGGTACCCGCAACCTTCCCTCTCTCTCTTCTATGAAATCTTAGAGTACTGGGCATTAGATCCTTTTCTCATAAGCCCCTCTTCATATGACCCTGGGCGATGACCTCACATGACCATGCGATTGCGGGCGTGGCCAAAGGCAGTTTGATATCAAACTACTTTTCAGCCCACAATTGTCCTCGAGCCTCCACGTGTCCTCTTGCCAAAACCACGGTCTGGATTGCAGCCCGTCCTCAACATTTTAAAGTTCAGGCAACTCCTGTCCCCACAATGCTACGTGATCGTCGATCTCCCGATATTGATGGCACTATTTGAACTGACGGTTTAGGTATGCCCTTTCCGAATCCATGGACCATATCTGCTTCTCCTAAATCAATGAATGTGATCTCCTTCGTGATTTTGGACTTCAGACTTTTCAATTCTCAAACCCTTATTTCCTTCGTGCGTCAATGTTTCGGAGTTGACGATCTGCGGACACCTATCCTCCTCAATCAACAACCCTGCTTCTACTTTGGGCGTTTGATCTTTCAACTACATCAATGGTCTTATCTCCCTCGGGTCTCTGGACTTCTGAGATCTCAAATCTCAAACTTCACTTCCCCTCGAAGTACACGGGATTATACCACGTGTCCTAATAAATTGGACGGTTGAGGCTTACTTCGGGACTTTACCCAAAGTTCAAAAATTTATGCCACATCTCCCCTGATCCGAAAACTATGATTTACTTCAGGAATTTACCTGGAGTTCACTAATCTACTCCACATCTCTTCTAGATCTGGCGGTCAATATTCACTTTGGACGATCCAATTCTTGAGGTTAACTTCGGGTGATCTGATGATTGAAATTTGAGATCTACTTCGGATGATAGAACGATTGAGGTTTACTTTGGCTCTCCAGCTCTCTGGGCTTCAGGAGTTTCAACTCTCAACTAAAACTCGCGAAGTGATTTCCCTAGAGTCTACGATTTGTCGCCACGTTTCCCTCTGGATCAGACGGTCCAAATCTCCTTTGGCTCTTTGAGGTCTGAGAATATCAACTCTCAACTGAAACCCAAATGAAATTTACCCAGAGCCCATGATCTGTTGACAAGTGTCCACTCATAGATTGACGACTCTCGGATCTTCGACTATTTGTGCTTCAAGAGTTTCAAGTCTCAACTGAAAAAATATCGAATATATTTCCCGAAGTTGCTGGTCTGCTGACACGTATCTCCTAGCGATCAACGGTCAATATCCTACATCGGCTATTTCAGCTCCTCTTTGTCCACAAACTTCCAGAGCTATGGATCTTGCGCCACCTGTCTTCCTTGACGATGGACAATCCCAAACTACTTCGAGACTTCAGAAATTTGGTAAGTTATCTCTCTTGCATGTGCGAAGCTCTAAGGCTCATGCACCTTGCTCTGATCAAATGACTGTTGATCCTTTGCACTGTGATCCACCAACCTCTGTCACTCCTCCTCCCGAGCTTCTGATTTCTTCCGACTTAGAAGATTTATCATTCCTCAAAGGTCTCGACCTTTTCTCCTCCTACGAGTCTGACTCTTGGATCTCATCAACACTTATGAAAACTGCTATCCCTCTTGAGCTTGATCCTTAAATGATTTTGACTTCCCATGCACTCCTTGCGTTCGGGGATTTTGATAACTCAGTTCGAAGGATTTCTTGAAAAGAAATTCTTCTTGCCCTCCTAACGTTCCTCTGTTATGGTTCTTCGACACTTACTCATTCCTTGACACCGTGCACTCTTTGCACCTGGTCTAAGTTTCATTTTCTCTCTCTCTGAACTCTTATGAGTCAATCTGAGACTTAGTCAATGCATTCCTTGCGTTCGAGATGCACACCTTGCATACGAGTTTCAAAAGAGAAACAATTGAAACTATCCAGTTTCGTCATGAACTCATACAATCAACTTCTCGAACAATCATACATGAATGAAATGAAATGAACGACATACACAAAATGAAATATTCATTCAATCACACATTTAAATGAACACAATCCAATATTTGGAACAATTCTGTCTGTTCTATTCATTCATGAAACAAATTACATATATTGCAGTTCTCCATTGCGTATTTCTTCTACTCTAGTCTTCTCTACTGATCTCTATTCTATCTCTATTCATTAATCTATTACAATACCAACACAAACTATCTAAGCACTGGCTCCATGAGCTCTCTCGTCCTGTTTGCAACCTATCCTATCAAGTCTTAGCGGTTACCTACTTTGTCCTATTACAATAACTAAGAGTTATTTCCAGATAAGGGCCAACACTCTATATCTACAACCCCTTACAGTCCTTCACGACTTTACAAACACGATATATTTAAAAAATGTTGTTTCCAAAAATATCTCAACAACTCGATTTACTTCTGAGTTAAATGTTGATTTGAAACTCTGCCATGCTGAGATGTCATATCTTTTCCTCCACGCTTGCGTCTTTGACTTTGAAGGCAATGCTCCTGCATTAGAAAGGCTAGTATAAATAGATGAAAGAGTAAATGAGAAGGGATGCTCTATTGTCATGATAAAAGACAATATGATTAAGCCTTTTAGGAGGACTGCATGAGAACATGATAAAAGACAACATGATTAAGCCTTTTAGGACTACATGAAAACAATTGTGAACAATAAAAAGTTAAAGGATTTATGATTATGCATGTGGTTAAGTGCATCATGGATGTAATTAGAAAAACAAGGAATGTGTGTGGACAAATAATCTGGATGCATGTTTATATTCCTGATGAAATATTTGGTAAATAGTTGAATCTGACTCAAGGTTTAGGCCATCACAGATAGAGAAGGATATGCAAGAAGGAAGTTGCATGCTGAAGGATTTCCCTGTGGAAGAACTATGTGAAGAATTTGTCAGGAGAACAGGGTCACCACCTTAATGAATGATGAGAATTGAGCAGTGGGCTACAAGCCTATTTATATAAGAAATCCTAGATTACATTCTAAAACAAAATATATGAGTGGAAAACTAACCAACGAGTGTAGACCATTCTGATAACCGAATGGTAAGGTGCAATGTGCACATGGTCATGGCTCATTATGAACAAAATGTTTTCTATTAAATCATGCTAATATATCCTAAGTGGTAGGGTGAGCCTAACCAAGGCTGCTCAAGGAAAAGGGAAGGAAGATCCCAACGGGGAGTAATTCCAAAACTAAAAGGAAAAAGGAGGAACACTTTTTCCACCCTAAGAAATCTGAATTGCTTACAAAGTTGTAGGTCTTAAATGAGAAACTATGAAGAACAAGTACATCTAAATAAAGGAGAATAAGTAAGTAAGTTTGAATGAATAGGCTTGGTTGAATCCATATTAAACAAAGACAGTGAGGCCTTGGAAAAATAACCCAGTTGGACTGAAGGTCCCAGGATGTGTAGATGGAGTGGGGAAAAGAGAAGAACCTTAACTCCTTTCTTGTTGTAAATTATGTTTTCTCTGGGACGTGAAAGTTGATATGCTAATGAAAGTAAATGTTTTGACACCATAATGATGATGGTTGTATGATTGTGGAAACAATTGAGAATTTCTTGTGTTGCACTCATGGAAGCATTACGGATAATGTGATGAGGTGCATAGAGATATGCTAGGACATATAACATAGTTACTAACTTAACGAGAACTCTACAGAGTTCTCGTTTTTGGGGGGATCCAATTTTTTACCCTGTTTTTAGAAATGATGCTATCAGCAACACCCCCTCTCCCTTTTTAAGTGTTTTTTTGATATTTTAATTTTTTCGATCCACAATGTTTCCACATTTTTTTTTAAATTCTTATTTTTCATCTATTTTCATTTTTTTCAAATTTTTATTTTTTATTTTTTATTCAAGGGTGTTTTTAGTCATTTTTCCATGCTTCTTTCAATCTTAATTTTTTTTTTACCATTTACTTTTTTGAAGTTACGATTTTTCATATAATTGTGTCTCCTTAATTAATTTATTATTCCATACTTTTAAAATATAGTGGAAAACACCAGTCTTAACACAATGTTTACCTTTACTTCAATACATGGAAAAAATTGTAGTTAAATAAAACTATTTTTTAATATTTAACAAAAAAATATAATTCATTTTTTTTGATAAATTAAAAACTAAAAAAAACTAAGAAAAATAAAAAAAACTGAAATTAAAAATAAATAAAAATAAATTAAAAAACAAATTTAGATAATAAAAAAGATTAAAGGGAAACTTTAAAAACTAAAGAGGAAGAAAAAAAACCAAAAAACAAAACAAATATATAAACTAAGCTAAAACTAGAAAAAAAAAACAAAAAATAAGGTAAAAAACCAATTTTATGGCCTAAAAACTTTAGAAAAGTTTAAAAAACACAAAGAACAATTAAAAATATATATTAAAAAAAACAAATTAACACACTTAAGCTACAAAATTTAATACAAAATTTATATATATATATATATATATATATATATATATATATATATATATATA
>ML778131.1:2159716-2190090 GCA_009831015.1 Picea engelmannii
TTTTTTTAAATTATTGTTTTTTAGAAAATTTTATTTTTTTTGGTTTCTTTTTAGTTATTTTTCTTTTTCACTTTGTTTTTTAATTTTTTTTTTTTTAAATTGGATTTAGAATATATTTTTTTAAATGTGTTTTTTTGGTTGTTTAAAAAAATATTTATTTGCGAAGATTTTGTTCCTTCTATTTATTTATTTTTTAATGTAAATAAAAAATAAAAAATAAAATTTGTAAATAAATTTTCAAGGGACCATTTGGAGTTCAATTTTGGGTTGTTTATTTACGTAGTGTTTTGTTGTCAATATCACAATTTCAATTAGGTCGTAAATAACTATGATTTTGACGTTTAGGAAAAAACATTTTGTTTTACGTAGCATCACTTTTTTATTTAGGTGCTGATTTCAAGTTTTTTTTGAGCTACTGTCTGAGTTTCGAAGGCCATGTTCGAAAACTGTTGTAATTTTGACCTCGTTTAAAAAAATGGTGCTACCTGTAGCACCACTTTTTGATTCAGGGGTTGATTTTCATGTTTTTTACGCAAAAATATGGGTTTTAAGGGCTAGAGTTATTGTTTTGAGGTCACAATTCTTGTTAAGTCGTTAATTATGTTATATCTGAAAACTGTATTCTTGATTTAAAATCTATGATATTTACATTTTTATTTTACATGACAACTAACATATTTATGATGTATGTCATGTGTAGAAATAAATTGGAACTGATGAAGGAGACAATTGCTAATGCTGGACAACCTCAAGCAAATGATAACTAGGAGAAGGTGGTTGTCAAAATATTGTTGAAGGGGCTTTAAAGGTCCCCCTAAAGCACCATTCATGAGGTAATACTAGAGAGGGTGCTAGCAACTAGAGCAGGTATAAAAATGTCCATACCTGTGTGGCATAAGGTATGAAGGACTTTGGTAAGAATCCCTTATGAAAATATTTCATTATCCTAAAGATATACAAATAATTGTGAGTGGCTGTTGTATACTATTGTTACCCAAGCGGGGTAAGATTTAAGAAAAAGAATATGGATAATAGAGAGAGGAAGTGTATGCTAGTCAAGGATGAGTTATAATCCTTGCAAGAAAATGCATGAGTAAAGAGTACCATGGGCACAATGACCAATCTAGGGAGATTGAGGAATAAAGGTGCTCATAGTTAGCCCATTGCATGGAATTGCTTCAAGGAAATGAAGGTTTTCATAAAGGGAAAAAAACATATTTTCCTTTGAGGAAGGAGGGCCTTCCAATATTTTACTTACATTCTATAGGTGTTAAAGAAAATAGAAAATCGGGTGGCCATGAGTGTCGGCACCCTGGTTACTAAGGAAGGAAAAATGCTTGCGTGCATTTAGGAGAAACATTTAGTTTCATGTGTGCTGATTTGGGATTGTGATCAACCTGTAGTCGAAAGAATAGTCCTGCTATAAGAGTGAATGAGAAGGAATAAACCATATGGTGAAGAGGTTGGTTAAAATCCAACACACCATAGTAGAATGCTTGTCACCAAGTGTTGCAGCTTGAAAATCAATGCAAGGGTGCATTGGGTATAAATGTGTCCATGAATATTGGCACATTGATTAAAGTCATTTAATATTTGAATTGCATTTGGAAAATTTAGTATGTTGAAAGGATGCTTAAATAAATAATAATACTTCCATTTTTCTTTGTACCCTTGAATAGATGAAAATGACTTGGACTGTTAGTATGGATCGTTTGAAAATATAATGTGCATGAAAACTGACAATTTGTTTAGCTGAGGAATGTTGAAGTTGCAGGAGGAAAAATGGGTCCTAGATATGGTAGTGTTGTAAGCCCATAAGGAATACCAATTGCCTGCTAAGATAAACTGCTATGGGAAGGGAAGTCCCATACTTGTGAATCTGGTTCATGTGCGGAACAGATCTGAAAATAAATGGGGAATGTGGAAATATGTGAGTAACATATTTGCAAGAAAATTTTGAATTTGAAATTGATGATAATTTCTCATAATTTTGTATACCTGTGATATAGGTGAGATGAAAAAATATATGTCTAGGGTGGACAGATGAAGGTTTTCAAGCCAGAAAACATGAAATATTCTACTGTTGAGACATAAGAACCCCGTGGTAAGCCATGATAACCTAGAATATGTTGTGTTGTGGCAACACAAGCTAGAGGGACGCCTAGAAAGAGCAATTCTGAGGGACTCTTTGACTGTAAGGCTCAATGAAGTCTCTGAAATTTATTCTTGTGAGATAAATCCTTGGCAAGGTAAGATGGATCGCCCAAGGAACTGTATAGTAGAGAAGGGTATGCCTGAGCCTGGGCCTGGAAGGTGTGTGACCGTAAGGAAGGAGAGACTTTGATAAATTCTTATAAAATATTGATTGGGATCATGCAGACAATGGGTATGTCTAGGAAAAACAGTGAGACAAGAAAAACAAGACAACCATGTGGATACAAATCCACGAACTGTACAGATGAGTATTGTGCTAAGTTATGAAATTTTCTTGAATTTTATGCAACAGTAAAATGTTTACGCATGAAAGCTATGATTAATATGGTTGTTGTTAGTGATGAAGGCCAAGAGTCTAAAAATGATCTGACCAATGAAAAGGGTCAAGACTTTTGAAGGAGATGAACACAAAAAGAATGACTAGTTTTACTGAGAAAGAACATCGAGGACAGTGTTCCTTTTAAGGGGGAGGGGATTGTAATACCCCTGTTTCCCCCAGCTTGTAATCAATCATTAATTATGATCACCATGCTATGGCATGGGAACAATTTAAATGTGTTATTGTTTGAATTTCCAACAACTGACTGTGGGGGTGAAGCCTTGAAGTACTATCCATGATATCACTGGAGGAAAGAAATGGGAAAATTATGGAAAGGGTTCATTATGTCAAATGACCCAAATTTCTCCTTGCTGAAATCATACGCCTCATCCTGACCCCAAGGAGAAATCAGTTAAGAAGAAAAGGACTTGTGGTTGAAACATCAACCACCCCCATGAATGGAAGCATGGTCTGGCTAAGGAGACAAGAGGCTGTCATCCCAAAGTATGACAGAGTCCTCCAGATCCAAACTAACTCGAGTTTCCTTCTGACAGAAGGAACATGATAGGTCCATAACCTTCCCGAGGAGGAGAAAGGTGAGGGGGGATACAGACGAATCCGAATGAGAGAAGACACATGGGAGGAGAGAGGGCGTGAGGCTCTCCAACTTACGAGAGGAACGTAAAGCTCGATAAGTTGTTCTGGTTACTAGAGAGAACAAGAGAAAATAACTTTGAGGACTTACAAAAGAGTGTGAACTGAGAAGGAGACTATGAGCTTGATGTTGAGGAGGAATCTGATAAACCTGGCAGAGACCATGACTAAGAAGGAATCCCTGAGAAACTGTAAAAGTTACCTAGTGATATCATGGCTTGGCACAAGGGTGGCCAGAGTGCTAAGAGTGAAAGCCTATGAGTCTATGGTTGGGTGGAAAGGTGCACACCCACAATCAGTTCGTTGGCTACAATCTGAAATAGATAAGTATTCTCATATCCTGTATATTTGAACTGTAACTGTAAATTAAAGTTGGATATCCTATGAATGTTTCATGTATGTGCATGTTTTCTTGATGATTAGACTATGTCCCTTTATCTTTGCTTGATCATGTATTTAAGCAAGGAAAAAACTATATGGTTTGTGCACGTAAATGCTCGAGCCCTGTAGTGTCTCTAGTTTAAGCAGATGAACTATGAGTTCATCGACCTTGGGTATAGTTCCCCGTATTCATGTCAACACTACCAACTGATTTGAGTCTCCTAGGAGAAGGAGTCTGTTAAGATCAGGAAGGATAACGAGATTTAAGTCTCGAAAAGGGAAGATCCTTTCGTTTAGAAGATGAGCGGACGAGATCCATTTGGGAGGATCCAAGGTCTGTGATGATTGTTGGATTTGGAGAAGGAGCGTAGGTGTTAACTCCTCGACTCCTTCAGTCTTCATGATTTCGACGAAATTGTGTATTTGTTGTAAGGGAGACAGATCCTCCGAAGTCCCGAAGTATGAAGCGAATCGAGACCATCCATCGGAAGGGATACATGTCGCCAGATACCATGGTTCAGAGAGTGGCACTTCAATATTTTTGATTCATTGTATTAACGAGAAGAGGAAACTGTCAAAGGGCTGAATACCGAAATCCTGAAGCCATGACAGTCATAGATCTATGGGTCTGCATGGAAATACCCTGACCGTCAGATTTAGACTATGGTCAACCCAACGCTGACCAACTTCGGGAGCCATGAGTATTTTGTGTTAGGGACCTAAACCCTCACATAGGTAGAAAAATGTTGATCTAGGTGGATATCGGTGGCCACCCACCTTTTCCAACTGGCTCAAAACAATTTTTTGACAATTTTGGTAATTTACTATTCTTAGCAGTTTTCACTTTCAGAGCCATTTTGAGGCCCTAAACGATGTTTTTTTGGGAAAACAGGTTTTCAATATGGAATTTCCTTTGATATTACACCTAAAATGAATCTCCTCGATGATACCTTTCCAACGGGCTATCAAACACATAAAACAGAGATTGTATGCAACAGTTACGACCCCGGGAAGTTGATGTACTAACTTACCCAAACAGAGCCCACATGACTTTTGGCTCTTCATCTCCTAGGGTTAGGTTTTTGGATGTCTAGGGTTTTTTCATTCCTTATTATTGTAAAAACAACCTTTATATCCTCATTGTAATCATCTTCTTGCGAATGAGCCCAACCATCACATCTCTTTTCAGAGATAAGCCGCCACCATTCCAACAAGCTTATTTCCACTGCATTTTACAGTTTCTGCTTATTTATTATTGAATAGAAAACCATTTTTACTATATCTTTGTTATTTTGTGTTAAGAACCTATTAATAATTTGTATTCATTTCATTCTACTCATAAAATCCATATCAATGGTATTAGAGCAGTCTGCTCCTTGTCGTCTTAATGCATGTCCCCAACGAGGTCGGAGTATAAAGAGTTGGGTCTTGAGCTTGTTTCTCTTGAGGAAAAAATATCTCACATGCCCAAGTGACCTCTCATGGTAGGAGAAAATAAATATGACGGGATAGGATATCCTTTCAAACTTTTGATTGAGGACATTACTTTTGCGCTCCTCAAAGTCATTTCCCATGTCAAAGATTGGTGGGAAAATTTCTGTGAGCAAAAGGAAATAGAGGAACCCTCATTATTTATAGTCACAGCCACATGGGAATCCTTCAGGGATGCTATTAAGGAAAAATACTACCCTTTCGGAAGTTATGACGAATTGTATACCAAATGGACCACCTGCGACAAGAAAGAGACCAAACAGTGCTAGATTTCACAAATATCTTCCATACCTTGCGCACCAAGCTGGGTATCAAAGATTTGGAGCGACATCTAGTGCTCAAGTATCCCGATGCTCTACATAGATACATCCAAACCAAAATGGAATTTTTGGACATCTCATCCTTGGGCACGACCTACCAATATGCCGTCAAAATTGAGCAAAATATCAAACAAAATATGCGACAATTTGGGCCTGGGAACCCCGCACAACAAAATCCAGGAAAGGGAGGCCCCAACCCATAGAAAAAAGGACAAAGAAAAGATGGATAGTATCAGGAAAACCAGTCCAAGACGCAAGCAAAGAAGGACACCAGAAAGACAAAGAAATATATCAGGAAGTGGTGCGACTTCCATAAGAGCCCTTGGCATAACACTGCTGATTGTCACTCAAAGCAGTCGCTAGTGGCCGAAGTGAAAGCCTCTGAATTGGATGAGGATTCTGACTCTGAGCTAGAACCATAAAGGGGAAGATGGATCATTAACGCAAAACCCAGTGCCACTGTTGCTACCACCAAGCTCCATCTTGGTGAACCAGATGAGCCAGAAGAAGGAGATCGCCTCTTCCATTCACATATGTGGGTAAAAGGCACCCCACTACACTTCATCGTTGATAGTGGTAGCCAGAAGAAACTCATCTCAACAGAGGTCATCAAGTGGCTGGCCCTGCCGAAAACACTGCACCCACAACCCTACAGCATTGGATGGCTCTGCCAAGGAAGCGATCTCCGTGTCAGCCAACAGTGCCGACTATTGTACGACATCAAGACCTTGAAAGATGAGGTATTATGTGATGTTTCTCCTCTCAAATTTTGTGATGCTCTTTTGGGCCAACCTTATTTACGGAAACATCATGCTGTATCTGAGTCTAGGCCTCATAATGTTATTATTACTTTGAACAAGAAATTGTATAGGATACCCGAGGTAGTCCCACCTAGTGATATTTCCTTGATCTTTGCTAAGAAATGCAGGAAGGTCATCTCTTAGATGGGGAAGTTTGTCTTCTTCATGATTTGCTCTCAGAATAAGCAAAATATCACAGCCACATCCATGGTCTCTGCGGCCGACCTCTCCACACAGCAGAAGCAAGTAGATAAGGTCATGGAAGAATACTCAAATATCTTCTCCTCACCAACAGGGTACCTCTTCCCTACCAGGTTAAGCACCCCATCGATCTGACCCCCGACGCACCGTTTCCCAATGGGCCAGTATATTGACACTCTTTGTTAGAGAATGAGGAGATCAAATGACAAATCCAAGAACTGCTCCACAAGGGGCACATCCATCCCAGCTCATCACCTTGTGGGAGCCCAATCGTGCTGGTACAAAAGAAAGATGGAACCTGGTGACTCTTCATTGATTATCGGTATTTGAATAAAATCATAGTCAAAAACTGGTACCCGATTCCCCAAATCGACGACCTCCTCAATCAATTCACAGGGGAAAAATACTTCAGTAAGATTTATTTGAATTCTGGCTACCACCAGGTCTCGATAGAACAAATAGATGTATGGAAGACCGCCTTCAAGTCAAAGGAAGGCCTTTTTGAATGGTTGGTCATGCCCTTTGGTTTGAAAAATGCTCTGACCACTTTAATGAGGATGATGGATGATATCCTGCGACAATTCACCAATACTTTTGTAGTGGTGTATCTAGATGACATTCTCATTTACATCAATACTTGGGCCGAACACTTGCAACATATTCAGCAGGTTCTGCACACCCTATGACAGCACAAGCTATACACCAACTTGGAAAAATGATCCTTCGGCATGGACAGGGTCCATTACTTGGGATACATCATTGATCAACATGGCGTACATGTGGATCCAGCCAAGATCCAAGTCATCCGTGACTGTCCATCTCCAACCACACTCACTGAGATTCAGAGCTTCTTGGGCCTTGCCAATTTCTACCGCAGGTTCATGTTGGGATTCTCCCATATTGCATGGGCCCTTAGCCAAATAACCAGGGGTGGTGGTAAGGAAAACTTTGTGTGGGGCCGGTCCCAACAACAAGCGTTCGATGATTCGAAGCAACGCTTGTGCTCAGCCCCAATACTTTCACTACCAGACCTACAACAACCCTTTGAGATCAAGACATATGCTTCAAACTATGTTGTGGGTGCCATTCTCACTCAACACGGCCACCCCGTGGCCTATCATAGTGAGACACTATCCGATGATGTCTGTAAGTACCCTACTTATGACAAAGAAATGTAGTCCATTGTGAAAGCCTGTTGCCAGTGGAGACATTACATTCTTGGGAAGGATACAATCATCCACACTGATCATAAGCCACTGTAGTTCATGCAGACACAAGGAAAATTGCAAAATGACTGCCATCAAAATTGGTCCACATACTTGCAGCAATTCCACCTCAACATCAAGTATAAAACAAGAAGCACCAATCACGTTGATGATTGCCTCAGAAGACCACTAGTTGTGGCACTCACCACGATGCTAGAATCTTGTGACCATGAGACCTATGGATGGCCCCAACTCTATGAGACAGACCCAGACTTCACCACCACCTACCAATTGTTGGGTGAAAACATGGTTGTCAATAATTTCCGTCTTTAGGATGGGTTGCTGTGTCATCTGGGCCATATCTGTGTTCCATCAAGCAAGCGAGCAAAGATGATTTGGGAAGCCCACTATAGTCAGGTGGCAAGACACTTTGGTATCGAAAAGATAGTGGCGATACTATAGAAGCATTTCTACTGGCCGAAACTTTGACAGGAGGTCAGCAAGTATATCAGGTCTTGCACTGCCTGCGCTATTGCCAAATCGACCACTAAGAAATAGGGCCTATACACCCCTCTTCCTACTCTTGACAGGCCATGGGAATCCATCTCAATGGACTACATGTCGGGCCTCCCATCCACCAAATGGGGAAATGACTATTTTTTGTTTGTTTTTGATCGCTTTTCTAAGATGGCGATTCTGGTTGCCTGCAAGAAGAGCATCACAGCAGAGGTCACTGCCAAGCTCGTCTTTGAACGAGTCTGGGTACATTTTGAACTCCCACAAACCATTATCTCAGATCGGGACATTCTATTTCTCATCACATTCTGGTCGAGCCTCTGGTCACTGCTGGACACCAAGCTCACCAAATCCACTGCCTTCCACCCCCAGACAGATGGCCAAACCAAGGTCATAAATCAAATGATTGTGCATATCCTTTGCATGTATAATTCAAAGAACCCTCACACATGGGATGAGAGCCTTCCCTATGTCTAGAATAGCTACAACCGAGCCCTGCATAGCTCAACCAAACATATCCCCTTTCAGGTGGGGTTGGGGTTCCAACCATTGGGTCCCATAGATGTTTCACTTCCCCTTGCGATCACCTCGACTGACTCATCTCCTGCTCCAACTGAAGCTGAAAAATCCACCCAGTTCATTGAGTTGACCTAGAAAATCCGCCAACAGGTTTAGGATATCCTACAAAAGGCTAATGACAAGTACAAACAACACCATGATCAACATCGAGTGCCACATAAGTTTCAGGTGGGCGACAAAGTTTGGTTGCACTTGCAGAAAGAACGCCTTGCAAGACCCCATCGAAAGCTTCGCCCACTCTGTTATGGGTTGTACACCCTCACCAAGGCTATGGGGGATAATTATTTTGAGCTCAACATTCCTCCTTTCCTTGGCTTGCACCCAATGTTCAACGTGGATCTCCTTTGCCCTTGTTTCCCACCATTATTGGACACCTCAGAAGTAGAATCACAATTGACACCAACAAAGCTCAACCCCAACTGCATACAACATGAATCCAATGATCAGATTGTGGACACATAGATCAAGGGCACTCAACAACAAAGGATCCAACTTTATTGAGTCATCAAAGCAGGGCAACTCCTGCACCAAGGCAAGTGGCTCACCTGGGGCCAAATTCAACAGAAATTTCCTCATCTGATGGGGGACCTCAATGCAATGGAGACCATTTCTTCCTAAGGAGGGAGGATTGATCTAGGTGGATATCGGTGGCCACCCACCCTTTCCAACTAGATCAAAACAATTTTCTGGCAATTTTGGTAATTTACTATTTGTAGCAGTTTTCACTTTCGGGGCCGTTTTGAGGCCCTAAACGATGTTTTTTGGGAAAAAGGTTTTCAATATAAAATTTCCTTTGAAATTTATCCTAAAATGAATCACCTCGACAATACCTTTCCAACAGGCTATCATACGCCTAAAATGGAGATCGTATGCAAAAGTTACGACCCTGGGATGTTGATGTACTAACTTACCCAAACAGGGCCCACATGACTTTTGGCGCTTCATCTCCTAGGGTTAGGTTTTTGGATGTCTAGGGATTTTGACATTCCTTCTTATTTTAAAAAATTCCTTCAGAGCCTCATTGTAATAATCTTCTCGCGAGTGATCACAACCATCACATCTATTCTCAGAGATAAGCTGCCACCATTCCAACAAGCTTGTTTCCGCTACATTTTACAGTTTCAACTTATTTCATTATTGAATAGAAAACCAGTTTGACTATATCTCTATTATTTTGTGTTAAGTGCCTGTTAATAATCTGTATTCATTTTGTTCTTCTCATAAAATCCAGATCAAATGTATTCCAATCTAATAAAGGTCAATATTAATAAGGCCTTGCAATAAAGTAGAATAAGTCGAATGTAAGAAGACCTAATAGAAGTTTCCTCTTCTACAAGGATATTCCTCTAGATGGTTCTATTGATAGACATATTTAGTATAAATAGGAGTCGAGGGTATGAGAACCCTAGCTTGGATATTATTGTAATAGAGCTCTTCTCGACTAGAGGTTTCCCCCTCGAAGAGGCCCATGAACATTGCTCTCAGAATCAAAGTGCTCATTCTGGTGTTATTTTGATATCATTTCAATGTTATTGTGGTGTTGTTTTGGTTATATTGTTGTTTATTTTCCATTTCTATCATTTTATTTCTGTTATGCATACTTTTTATATCTGAAATATTACAAGTGGTATCAGAGCACTTTCCTCGACAGAAATTGTGGGTTAAATTTATTTTTAGGGTAGAGATGTATTCCAACGTCTTTAAGCCACAAATATCTATCGTTATGTGCATAAACCCGTGGTTGAGGGATTCATACATGTAGGAAATACAAGTGGTACTTAAGCGCACATTTTTTGGCCACCCTTGTAACCCTTGTTGGTACCCCTTCGAGTGGTAGTGCATCGGACAACACCTGTGTATGGATCGACCTAGATTTCCTGAAGCCCTCTTTAGATAAACTGATCGACCAACTAACTTCTATAGTGCCACCACGAACAACACTCAGGAAGATACTCTCTAGTACCTGGGTAGTCGGGTAGTATAGACAAGGGCACAATCTAGCCTCCTTAGTTAGTGCCCTGAGATATTGGGCCGAGTACTACTATTGGACCCCGCACATATATCAGAGAGCTATAGAACAGGGAAAACCCTTGTCTGTAGAACGCTTGAATACCTAACCCTTGGGGACAGATAAAAAAAAAAAATTAAAACAAACAAGATCGATTGACGTGCAACTGTGTTCGGGTTGCCAAATCACTATACATTTCTTCATGGTTAAGCATTTGGGAATTTCATCACTACAATATTCTTCAGACCGGAGTATAACTCCGCAGGTGTAAAAAAATAGGAAAAGTCTGGAAATTTTTGCACCATTATTTGAGATCCATTCCATTGGATTTATCTCTTCACCCTTATCACATTCATACATATCATTTTTCAACAAAATTTTTGACCCAACCCCCCCGTTTCGGTTCCCTCGTCATCATGGCCCATACTCGTAGCTAAGACTTGGAAGCTCGTTTCAATACCTTGCAATCTAATTTCACAGAGACCCAAAAAGAAGTTAAACAACTCAGTGCCAATGTTGTCTCCATCAATACCACCATGCAGTCCTCCATCGCTGCCTCAATCAAGGAACTCAGACAAGACATGACTACCCATCTTGAATCTGTCATTTCAATGATCTGCACTAAGCTGCATATCCCTGCAGATAACCCTTTATCTGACCCACCTCCACATACCGAAGCTGAAACCTCCTCTCATTCCCGTAATTTTCAGCCCCATCACTTTCAGCGTGACCTATGCCTTCCGCAAGTGGATGTGACCAAATTTGATGGCTCAGATCCCACTGGTTGGGTAAACCAAATGGAACATTATTTCTCTTTATATGACATTACAGATGACTTGTATGGTGTTCTCCATCTAGATCAAGAATGTTGGCAATGGTGGCAATGGAGAAAAACTTCCTGTCAAGGGTATATTGCTTGGACACACTTTGTGGCAGAGCTTTATGAACTCTTTGACACTGACACCAACATTTAGGCCATTTGACAAAGTTGAAACAATCCAAAAAAGTGGAATACTTTATAGCTTCTTTTGAGCACCTGGATTTTCGGACAGAGGGCATGTATGATGCCTTTTTTCGAGAATGTTTTATCAGTGGCCTCAAGGATGAGATTCGTTCCCATGTCCTCATGGATCAACCTCAGATTTGGGTGGAGGCTACTAAAAGAGATAAAGAATCATAACAGGTTGTATCTTCTCAAAACCAGAAACCCTCCTTTATTCCTCGCACTAAACCAGTAAATGCCACTACTCCCTTTGCTCCACTAAAGATCCAAAAATTAACCAGGGCTGAAATGGCTGAATGAGAACTCAAAGGCCTTTGTTATAATTGTGATGAAAAATATTTTTCGGGCCACAAGTGTAAGGAATAAAATATTTTTAAGGCCATCTCGGAGGATATTTCGGAAGAGGATGTTGAAAATCCCCTTCTGTCTGAGTTACCTGAAACCACTGACATAACCCCCCCCTCAGACCCTCCCGAAGTAGAATCAGTGATTTCCCTAAATGATCTCATTGGCTTCTCTACTCCCCAAATCCTCAAGCTAATCCGTTACATCAAGCATAGGAAGGTCATCATTCTTGTTGATAGTGGAAGAACCCATAATTTTATTCATCACTGCATTGCCCAAGAAACTCATTGTTATATCCATGCAGTCAATAATTTCCAAATCACGATTGCCAATGGAGGCTCCATGAAATGTGGAGGGCATTGTGAAAATGCGCGTCTCCAAATTGGTGACTACCACCTGAAATCTCATATGTTTGCTATCGACACGGGTGGTTGTGACATTGTGTTAAGTGCAGACTGGCTAAGGACTTAGGGTCCCATTCTCATGGATTTGAAGGAAATAACCATGCAATTCGACTAGGAGGGCCAAAAATATAAGTTCCAAGGCATCACCATTGGTTCACCTGAGATCACTAGTTCCCATCGCATGGAAAAGCTGCTAAAAAAAGGTCATTCTGGCGTTATTTATCAACTCCATGCCATATAGGCAACTGAGACACCCTCTGTGCCGCAAGACCTCCAATCCATCCTCTCTAAACATCAATTGGTCTTTTCCACTCCCCAGGGACTCTCGCCTTCCCATGGTGTTCAGGATCATTCCATTCCCCTTATACCAGGAAGACTTCCTCCCGATATCTGTCCCTATTGTCACCCCTTTTACCAAAAAAATGAAATTGAGAAAATGGTTCAAGAACTGCTTAACACAGGCATTATCCGCCCTAGTAAGAACCCCTACTCTTATCCTGTGATCATGGTCCTGAAGAAATAAGGTTCTTAACGCATGTGTCCCGACTTCCGCGCCCTCAAAAAACTCACCATTAAAGAAAAACTTGCCATTCTTTTCATTGATGACCTCTTGGATGAATTGAGTGGCACTCAGTTCTTTACTCAACTTGATCTTCGTTCTGGCTACCACCATATCTGTATGAAAGAGGTAGACATTCCTAAGACTGCCTTTAGAACTCATGAGGGCCACTATGTGTTTTTGGTCATGCCCTTTGGCTTGTGTAATGCCCCCTCCATCTTCCAAAGCCTCATGAATCATGTCTTTCACCCTTTTCTCCGTCATTTTGTCTTAGTTTTATTTGATGATATCCTCATCTATAGAAAAACCTGGACACACCATCTTGCTCATGTAGACCGCGTTCTCCATCTACTCTCTTAGCACCAACTTTTCCTAAAACAATCTAAATGTGCTTTTGGCGCCTCAGAAGTTGAGTACTTGGGTCATCTTGTTGGCAAGAACGACACCAGGGTGGATCCTAAAAAGATTGAAGCTATGCAAGACTGGCCTCACCCAAAGACTCTCAAAATCTTGCGAGGATTTCTAGGCTTAACAGGTTATTATCGCAAGCTTGTTAAGAATTATGGAAAGATTGTGACACCTCTCACCGCACTCCTTAAAAAGAATTATTTCACTTGGACTCCGACAACTTCTCAGTCTTTTCAAACCTTGAAGATGGACATGTGCACCACTCCAGTCCTAGCCCTTCCTGATTTCACAAATACCTTTGTCCTGGAATGTGATGCTTCAGGGAAAGGTATTGGCGCTGTCCTTATGCAAGAGGGTCGGATTTTGGCATTTACCAGCAAACAACTGTCTGGACGAAATTTGGGCAAATCAATCTATGAAAAGGAAATGTTGGCTATTCTGCATGCCGTTGATTTGTGGTGCCCTTATCTATTGGGGAAACTCTTCCAAATTAATACATATCATCAAAGCCTCAAGAATTTTTTGGAACAACTCATTTCCTCCCTAGAGCAACAAAAATGGGTGAGTAAGCTCTTTGGATATGATTATGAGATCATTTAAAAGAAAGGCAAAGACAATGTGGTTGTGGATGCACTTTCCTAAAAATATGAAGATGAAGGCTCCCTTTTTTCTCTCTCCTTCATTGTACGAGATTGGCTCCAAGACGTTCGCCACGAATGGCTACATGATCCCAAAACTTTGCATCTGATACAACAATTGCAGTCCAATTATCCAGTTTCCCCAGGGTACTCTTGGCTCCATGATGAGCTTCGATACAAAGATCATTTGTATTTAAGTAAATAGTCAAAACTTAAATCCACGGTGCTTTCTGAGCTTCATGCTACACCCACAGCCGAGCACTCCGGGTTTACCAAAACCTATGATAGGGTCAAACGTTCTTTTTTCTGGGATGGTAGGAAACAAGACATTTGCAATTTTGTAGCTGAATGTGATGTGTGTCAACGCAACAAGGGTGAAACAGTCAAATCTCCTGGCACACTACAACCGCTTTCGATTCCACCTGCTATTTGGAGGGATATCTCTATGGATTTTATTACAGGCTTACCTAAATCGGGAAATAAATTAGTCATCGTGGTGGTAGTTGATCGCCTTTCCAAGTATGCTCATTTAGGTACTCTTCAACACCCATTTACAACATCCACAGTGGCTCAAATTTTCATGGATCAAGTCTTCAAGCTTCATGGCATGTTGCATTCTATTGTTTCTGATCGTGATCCAACTTTCACCAACAATTTTTGGCAAGAACTATTCAAGCTACAAGGCACCCAATTGCATCCCAGCACAACTTATCATCCCTAGACGGATGGTCAAACTGAAGTTGTCAACAAGTGTTTGGAAACATATTTGAGTTGTTTTTCCTCAGAAAAGAAAAATCAATGGGCTCAATGGTTACCCCTAGCTGAATGGTGGTACAACACTTCATACCATACAACTACCTGCATGACTGCTTTTGAAGCGGTATATGGAAAAAATCCACCGTCAGTTCTCTCATATTTACTAGGTGTCTCGAAGGTCCAGGAAGTTGACCAAATGCTTACAGTTTGAGAGGCTATTCTCCATACCCTCAAAGATAATTTGGTCATGGCCCATAATTGCATGAAGCAATAAGCAGATCAAGGTCAATTTGAACGTCATTTTGCAGAAGGGGATCAGGTGTTTCTTTGAATGAAACCTTACAAGCAAACTTCCCTCAAGGCTGACCATTGTTAGAAGTTGGTGCCCAAATTTTATGGTCCTTATATAGTTCTCAAGCATGTGGGAAAGGTGGCCTATCAGTTATCTTTTCCCAGTCATTCTAAGCTACATCCTTTTTTTCATGTTTCATGCTTAAAGAAGGTGATTGGAACCAAGTGCCAAACTCAAACCAACCTTCCCAAGTTGGACGAAGAAGGCTCCATTTGGCTACATCCACAAGCAGTTTTGGACCAGCGTGAGCGTCGCCTGCATTAGTGAACCATCAAGGAATTTTTAGTCCAGTGGAAAGATACAACTCCAACAGATGCCACTTGGGAACCAACTACCATTCTGCAACAATTTCCACATCTCAAGCCTTGAGGACAAGGTTATTTTTAAGGGGGAGGACATGTTAGGGACCTAACCCCTCACATAGGTAGAACAACGTATTCTGATGTAATAAAGGTCAATATTAATAAGGCCTTGCCATAAAGTAGAATAAGTCGAATGTAAGAATACCTAATAGAAGCTTCTGCTTCTAGAAGGATCTTCCTCTATATGGTTTTATTGATAGACATATTTAGTATAAATAGGAGTCGAGGGTATGAGAGCCCTAGCTTGGATATTATTGTAATAGAGATCTGCTCAACTGGAGGTTTCCCCCTCGAAGAGGCCCGTGAACATTGGTCTTAGAATCCAAGTGTTCATTATGGTGTTATTTTGATATCATTTCAGTGTTATTGTGGTGTTGTTCTGGTTATATTGTTGTTTATCTGCAATTTCTAGCATTTTATTTCGGTTCTGCATAATTTTTATATCTGGAATATTATAGTTTGCATAGAAAAACTCCTGAATGTCGAACTCCCAAAGTAACGAGAACTATAGATCTATGGATCTATGTAGCCATATCTCGACCATGATATTTGAGGGATGGTAGAAGGATATCAGTCCGGAGTGACGTGAACTAGTGACATCATCCAGGGTGACATGGACCCATGATCAACGTGTCACTTGTCACCTAGATTCGATCATTTCACAGACCCTATAGGTCCATTAACACGTGACATGTGTCACCCACTGAAGAGGCCACATTTCTTCTCTGTCTTGCCACACGTCATCTCTGGCAATTGCCTGTTTGGTCCACGTGGCAGGAGATCTCGTAGTCTGGAGATTTGGAAATCCGGAGGAACTTGGCTAAGAGTCTTCAAAGTGTGAAGACTCCCAAAGTTGCGTGCAATAGAGTAAATCTCAGCCGTTTACAGGTAGGGGACGCATGGTGCCAGATCCTTTAGTTCAGAGACTTGACACTTTGGGGGATTTGAGGTGTGGTGTGTCGATAAGCTCCGAAGTCAGGAATTAGTGAGAGTCGTCAATCTGAAGGAGATTCAGGACCACTTGTGATGATTGGATCTACCCCATGGTCAATTTGATTTTGACCAACTCTGGGATAAAGGAGAGGATTACATCATGAAACCCCTAGATGTTGAAGTGGTGAAGCGACGGAGGTCGTAGATCCCGAGGTCTATGTGGACACATCCTGACTGTGAGATTGGAGGGTTTGAAAGGTTGTCAGCTTGAGATGACGTGGCGTGCTGACATCACCTAGGGTGACATGGAACCATGATTAACGTGCCACATGTCACCAAGATATGGATGTTTTGCAGACCCCTTATGCCTATTATAGTATGACGCATGTCACCCCCTAATGAAGACACGTGTCCCCCTGGCCCCGCCGCATGTTAGATTATGGTTCGTGCTCGCTTGGCCAACGTGGTAGGTGATGCGATCGGGAGTCCGATACTTCGGGATTTCATAAGTTTTGGGGCGTTGTATAATAAAGGAACATTCAACGATGATCATCAATCGATGAATTCTGAACGTTCAACGACGATCTCCGATTTTCAAACGATCGAAATGATCAATGTCGATTGTCGATTACCGAACACCAAAAAAGGGATGTTCAATGACGATATCTGATTTTTGAACGATTGAAACGATCAATGTTGATTGCCAATTACCGAACATCGAAAAAGGGACGTTCAACGCAAAATGTCGAATGTTGATCGTCGAATGGCTAAGGCCATGTGGAAATATTTCAAGACTTCAGGGGGTGAGAACAAAGGGCATTCAATGCCGAATGCTGAAGGCCCCAACTAATAATCACCCATATAACTTTGGGAGGCAATAAGTTGCGGACCATACCTCAGATTTTAGTGTGGTGGCGACCGTTAGAAGGCTCGTGGCGAGCAATAGCCAATGGAGATCCCAGAATTAAGATTTGAGATAGTTAGGAAAAACAAAAAATTGATGCCCCATCCCGAGAAAGGGTATTTAGTGGTTGGGTGTGTTAAAGTAGAGGGGAATAGAGGAGCATAAGGATGGCTTGAATGCACCATGAAAGGTTGTTTCTTAGAATTGCATAAAAAATTAAGGTTTCTCTCAGATTAGAGGGGAATAGGGTCAAAGTCTTCCAGTCTTTTGAAGGGCTATCCAAGCTATTATTTCTTATCCATGAACTCTCTATACTTGGAGAAGTTGGTTCAAGGGGTTTACAATTGAAATCGAGAATGTAGAAGTTTAAACCTCCTATGTTTTTTGCTCAAAACCTGTACAATTTGTACATTATATATATATATATATATATGGTTCATTTGAATGGTGCCTAGGGGTTTTTGTCTAATTGAGTGGGCGCACTAGTGGATTGCTTCATGGAAAAATCGAGGTGCTTGTTATATGATGAATAAACATAGTCATTGACTTGACGAGAACTATGACCTCAAAATGATAACTCTAGTTTTAAAAATCAATATTTTTGAGTTAAAAATCCCAAAATCAACCACCCTTAAATGGAAAAGTGGTGCTACCGGTAAAACCTTTTTTGGGGTTAAAATTCCCACCTTTTGCAACCAGGGCCTTAATAATCTCACAATTTTTACCAACAAAACCATTAAAATCAACCCCTAAAATGAGAAGTGGCTCTAAGAAGATCATCATATATATATATATATATATATATATTCCAGGATCAAAATTATAACTTTTTCGAAATAATGGTCTTAACAACCTGTATCGTTGCAATCAAAACCTTAAAATCAACCTCGGAATTGAAAACTAGCGCTCCTAGTAGCACCCTTTATTTTTTAGTGTCAAAATTGCAACTTCTTTGCAACCCACGACCTTGACAATTAGTACCCTTGCAACTAAAATATTAAAAAATCAACTCCCGAATTGAAAAGAGGTGTTACAAATAGTAGTGCCCCTTGTTTTTGTGAGCTCAAAATTGAAGCATTTTTAACCATGGCCTAAACGCCTAATGTTGTTGCAAATAAAATTAAAAAGAAAAGGAAAAACCCAAAAGATGGAAAAAACAAATAAAAATAAAGGGAAAATGAAAAAATGGAGAAACAACTCCAAAACAAGGATTAAAAAAGTGACACTCTTAGTAACACCTTTTTTTTCAGTGTCAAAAACTTGCAACTTCTTTGCAACCCATGGCTTGACAATCAATGCCCTTCAACCAACATCTTAAAATCAACCTCCAAATTAAAAAGAGATGCGACATTTAGTAACTCTTTTTTTTTGCAATCTCAAAATTGAAACATTTTTGAAACCATGACCTAAAAACCTAAGACCATTACAAATAAAATTATAAAAAATTGAAAAAATACCCAAAAAAATTGAAAAAATAAATAAAAATAGAGGGAAACTAAAAAATGGAGAAAGCGCTGCAAAACAAGGGAATAAACATGTTTTTTGAAATACAAAATCCAAATTTTTAAAAAAGACTTCTTGAATTAAAAAAAAAAAAAAAAACTACTTAATTTACTACCACCATTTTAATTAAAATTAAAAAAAATCCACCCCCCAAAATTAATTTTTTTTTAACTACCACCATTTTAATTAAAATTTAAAAAAATCTACCCAAAAAATTAAAAAACATTGTATAAATTTAAAAAAAAATAAAAATAAACTCAATTCAAAATGAATTGATAAACAATTAGAAAAAAACATATTTAAAACGTATTATAAAAATATTTGAATTTTTTTTTGGAAAAAAAGATCCCGTGCCTCCTTTCCCTCGTTTCCTGACACTAACTCTCCCTTCCCCCTCCCTCGATTCATGTGTGTTAAATAAATGACAAGCGTTATTGGAGCCCCCCTCTTCCACCCCTGAATGGTGCTCGTCCGCTACTCAAATGAGCGACGAATTTTAGGGTGTGGGGAGAGGGGAGGGTTGGGGGAGTGGAAGGGAAGGCCACCCCCTATTTATTCTGTTTTTTTGGTTTTTGTTTTTAATTAAAATTAAAATTATTATTATTTTTTAAATATATAGTTTTATTTTATTATTATTATTATTATTATGTTTTTCTTTTTATTTTATTTTTTTATAATATATTTTAAATATGTATTTTTTTCAATTTATTTTAAATTGTATTTTATTTATTTCTTTCAAATTTTTAGAGTTGTTTTTTATTCTTTTAATTAAAATGATGTTGCGTAGTTTTTTTTCAATAAATTATGTTGATTTTTTTTTTAATTTAAAAAGTTTTTTTGGAAAAAAATTATTTTTAAAATTTAAAAACATGTATTTTCGTTTTGTTTGAGGTCTTCTCTTTTTTGTTTTTTTGATTTTTCCTTTCCATTTTAATTTTTTTTCCCCAACTTTTGTTTTTTTTTCAACAATATTGGACTTTTAGGTTGGTTTTAAAAATACTATAATTTTATGCTTGCAAAAAAGGGGCTACTACTTATAGCACCTCTTTTCAATTCGAGGGTTGATTTTAAGATGTTGGTTTCAAGGGTATCAGTTGTCAAGACAATATGTTTTAAAGAAGTTGCAATTTTAATCTTGGAAAAAAAAATGTGCTACTCGTAATGTCACATTTCTATTCCAGGTTTATTTTAAGTGTTTTCTTGCAATGATACTGATTGTTAAGATCATCATTTCAAAAAATTTGTAATTTTGACCTAAAAAAACAAGGAGATGCTCTCAGTGCAACTTTTCATTTCAGGGGTTGATTTTAATGGTTTTGTTGGCAAAAATGACAAGGTTGTTAAGGCTCTAGTTGCAAAAGGTGGTAATTTTAACTCTGAAAAAAAGGGTGCTATCGATAGCCCCACCTTTTGAAATGGGGGTAAAAATAACAATTAAATGCGACCTTCAAAAAAATGAGAACTCTAGAGGGTTCTTATCAAGTCGACAACTATGTTAATAGTAGAGTGTAGACACATTTAAGAATTGTCTGGTAGAGAACTTGGAAGACTCTATAATAACGGTTAATGCTTATAATGATCTCATTAGGATAGATCAATGGCTTAAGAATGGATGAAAAAATAAAGGTATAAACTATTCCCCTTAATGTGTTTGGGTAGAAGAGCAATTGATGGCTTAAATACATTATAAATAAAGCAAAGAATATGGCAGAAAAACAAGGAGTTCGACAAACCTAAGCTCAATGAATCACCTACACACAAAAACAAAATATTTGAAAACTCTTTTCCTCGAGGTAAGCATACCCATGCTATGGTGTAACCCAAGCATGACTGCCAAAGAAAGTACAATATGGATCCATGCAAAACATAATTGTAAAATCATAGCTACAAAGAAATCACACAGTGGATCCATGCAAATGAATTAGATCATAACCACAGATAGATACAAAGTGGATCTATGTCGTAGTGTACATTAGGAGATAAACTAAGACCATAAAGTTGACAATATGGTTCTTCAAAGTACTAATGCAATATAGAAGTAACTTGGGTGATAACATTGATTAGGGATGCCACCTAAGCGCAAGGTTCTTAATTAATAGTCACCACGATGTACAAATATTCACCATGTGGATAAATGTATCGAAGCTAAACATAGGAAAAATCATTTAGTTGTTGGTCATTGATGTATACCATTACCAAATGTTAGTTGGCTAACGGATAATCATAATGGGTACCAAGGTATACATTGCATCCTGATAAATGTGAATGGATGTGTCAATGTCAGACACTTACTATAATTAATCGAATAAATGCCATTGATGAAAACCCACTATTGAGTGCAAGGGAATTTTCCATTGATCATTGCAAGCCTCAAGGTACTAATATAGTCTCTAGATTTTGTTTCCAGAGAAAAAGAGTTGAAATTGATAGGAAGAGATTTGTTAGAAGGAGGGCCATAATGATTCCCACATCAACTAACACAAGAGAAAATCAGGAACTAATGATTGATTTAATATCATTGATAGTACATTTTTTGAGAGAACATACCACCAAGTACGACTTTCTAATGCACCAGAAGGAAATAACACATAAGAAATACCCTCTAATAAGAAATCATTGATGACAATCATTGTCAAAGTTGAGGTATTCCACTATTGATAAAAAATGGAATCCAAGGTACAACATGAATCCCACTATGTGAGTACATCTCTTGATGTAGAACACATGGGAAACAATCGGTCAAACGATCGTTAATGAATGTCAGTTGAACACAAGGAAACTTACCAATAATGACCATAAATCCTAGGGTGCTATCGATCTTTAAGTCTTTATCTCTCATAACAATGTGTCATAATCATTATGAGTAAACTTTCTAATGAAAATGCAATGGTGAAGCCTTCTACACTAGCATGAGATAATCACATTGGATATGATTATAAACCAAGAATTACTTGACTAAGGGAATGTTCAACATGGATGGTCAGAAAATAGGAATGGTCGACTAAGGTTATCAAATTAAAAGTTCCCTTGAACAATAACACAACATGATGAATGATGTGGGTAATAACATACACCAAAAGAGATGAAAGTTATAAGTCATCAACACAAGAGGCATTGCGGTATAACTCCATGACATATTGGAAGAGTAAAACAAATAGGTGGAGTTTGATTGTGAAATCAAAACCAAGGTGGGAATCCTAAGGTAGTACTAATTCAAAACAATAGAGATAATGGAGTCAAAACAAAAACTTTGTTCAAGAGTGACATAGAGGATTACCAAAACTTCACAAATTGATAATAAAGATCTTAATTCTCCCCCCCTTCTCTTTTTAAAAATATTTTTTTTTTTCATATTATAAAATCCTGGAAAAGAATAAAATAATGCAAAAATATATTAGAGGAGACAAGTGTCATAGGGAAAGTGACTAAGTTCCAAGTGTCATAACCTATGCAACAAATAAGTAAAATCCAATGCATAGATTACAAAAACTCATATGCATGTCTCCTCCAAGGTAAAGTGGGATTTGAAAGTGAAAGAAAAAATAACAAGGGCAAGTGACAACAGAGAATGAAAAGGTGGTGAACAAAGTGAAGAACATTGCAACAAATCATTAGGCAAGGCAATGTAAGCAACAACAAGCAAAGCGGTCAAAAAAAGATAAGTGCAAAGAATGTGACTTATTCTCAAACTTTGGAAGGACTATCTAGGCTCCCAGACCTATAGGAAAGACTAAGCATGGGTGTCAAAAAAAGACAAATAAGTTGTTAATTTTAGCAAGGTCATGTGGGGTAGGCACTAGTGTACAAGTATTGGTGTGAAATAGATTTAGAATGGTCGAATATCTCCACTTGACAGGTTCAATCCTAAGGCATTAGAGCATGAAAAATTGACAAAATGCATGAGGTAAGGTAGGAAACCTATCACTATATTCTAGTTTACCATTATACCTTAAAGTCACAAAAACGAGTGCCAAAGAGTGCTAATCTAGACATAATTTGTACCTAGAATAAACAAACAAGGCCTTTCTTGGGGTCAAATTCATGCAATTATTGAGTTAAAAAGAGAAAAATGACTTAAAATATAGGAAAAATATGTTTCTCCACAATAAATATGAGAAAAAAGGAATAAAAGAAGGTAAAAACATATCATTTTACTTTTTACTTTGTAAATATGTAACCAGTGGATAAAACTGTATTAAAGCTCAAAACTTCCGAGGATGGATCTTGGAAATCTAAGCAACCATTTTCAGATCCTCTTTAGCCAAGTATGTTGTTGACTCCCACATTATGTTTTTGTCCGATCCCTTTTTCAAGTTTTGATTTTTTGGGATGTAGGATCTTGCCTAAGTATGGACCTCCATGTTCACATGGTCCGTTTGATCCCATGTGGGTAAAAGGCCCTACCTATATGTGAGTAAAGCACCACCCATGGGCGCATGCCATTGTTACCAAACAAGGCCACAAGCACACCTTAGAAAATTGAAATATGGAAATAGGAGCAAATCACTAATTTTGTCTTTTCTTTTCCATGGTTGTAGGCATGATGAATTTGAGAGATTGATATGTGGGAGAGAGCATGGAATCAATCATATTCCTACCTTACAAAATGAGGCAATGATTGATGCCTTTCAATGGTGTGGGATTCTGAAGTTCTTTTGATGCACTTGCATGAGAGGTAATGTGGATATTCTACAGAGACCAGTAGCATTATGGGATCCCTCCATTGAGGCATTTTAGATTGACGATGAGGTCTTTGAGGTGAAAGTTGATGATATTTACTTCCTTGGCAAACTATCTCAACATGGTGAATTGACTAGTTTGAAAGGATGTCGTGGAGGTGCTATTGAAAGTGTTTCAAGCTATACTTCTCTACTGTTGTGAAGAAATTCAACAACTAGATCCCCATGAAGGATGTGGTTGATGATCCTCTTTGTACCATCCCACACACACACACACACATATACTTATACTACTTTGTTGGTGCAAGGAAAGTCAAAAAAATAGATCCAGATGAAGGATGTGGTTGATGATTCTCTTTGTACCATCCTATATACCATTACTTGAGCTACATGGTCATCCTGACCACACATAACATCATGACCCCATATGTATTATGTTGTGGGATTCCTCACACATTATGTATTTGACTATAGCATGACTTTGTTGGCCAATCTCAAGACACATTTGAATGATTGCAAGAATGAGTGACAACATTAATTTGGTTATGGGAGCATACTATGTTCATTCCTTTTTGAGAGGTTCCTATTGTTCTATCCACATGTTGTAGTGCCACCTTTTGGGTTGAAAGAGCCCAAGATGGAGAGGTGGACCAAGCTTATGTATTTCCTTGGGGGAGGACTTGTCATGAATGCCTTTAATGAGGCATTTTGATTGGTGGATTGACCAGTCGATCAACATATAGGATTATCTGTACTTTGGTATCGATTTCCATGATGATCCCAACCTTGTACTAGCATGCATAGCCCAATGGGGACCTAATGGTAAGAACAATATTTAAAAAAATAAATCATTTCTTAAATTTTTTTCTAAATTTTAAAATATATGATTTTTATATGATTACAACATCAATGACTAACTTGAATAATGATATAGATGTTTATATAGTATGCCTAGTTGATTTCCCAAGAAATTGGTTCCAATGTAGAGCAGAGGAGGAGATATAGCTGAAGGTCTCTAATGTACCCATCAAACCCATGGATACAATGGATGCTTGATTAGTACTCCAAGAGGTACACAAGAACCTTTATGGATTGACTCTAGGTGTGTTGGCTACTAAGGCCACAATGGTTCCCTTAGACTTACATCACCACACAGTGGGTATGCCTACTCTTTGGTGAAGGTGCCTATGCCTTGTTTTTATGGGTATAGTTTTCTACCGAACATATCTTGATTTGGAGTCAGAGGGTTAGATATACTATGTGTGTGATTTTCATATTACTCTGAAAGTATTTACACCATGTTTGGGAATGCTTCATGAGATTTGAGGTACATGGTGTATGTTCATCTCCTGAATGGCCAAACATGGATTATAGCATGATAGATGGTCTGTGATGGATATGCACCATTGAGATAGCTTTCCTAGTGGATGCTTGACCTCAATTGATCGCAGGGTTGATGTTCTTCCCTCATGTGTTGGAGATATCTTGGTAGTTTAGTGGATGCCCTTAATTGAGGCCTCATGGATGAGCCACTTGTTTAGGAGGCACCCTATAGGGTATGTGGAGTGGTGTGGATCATGGAAGATGCATTCAATCCCTAGTTGAGATGTGGCAACTTGGTTTCTTTTTCAAAGGATTGGAGATGGCTCGAGGATGCTTGGGGATTCAACAATATTCTTGTAGGGGTAGCTAACCCAATGGAGTATATTTATTTGTAGGATAGATGGAGTCTATGGAGGCTTGTGATGGATTGGTGTGGGCTTTCCTTGTGTAGATAGATTGCCTTGGAGTCATTATTGTGCACGAAATCACCATTGGAATGACACTTGTAGTCTAGAGTGGATGTCTCACTTATGTGGTCTACAAGGGTTCATGTAGGTTGCTTATAAGGGATTAGGCCCACATAGTATTGTTGGCCTCCCTTAACTCTCATATAGATATAGGAAGTAGAGAGTATTTCCACAACATATTCATTCACTCACTTTAGTACTCTTGTGATGAGATGTGACTAAGAGAAGTGAGTGGACACTTCCTCTCTCTCTTTTAAGTCTTCATTTGTACTTTTATTATCTCTCTCTTTTGAGGCACTAGGGTTTCTTGGTCTTCTTGGAGTTTTTTGGAGAATACTAGGGTTATAGGGTTAGGGTTTATCCCTTAGAAATTGGAGATTAAGGTTTTGAGAGAAAACTCTAGGGTGGATTTGTGAACAACAAGAGAAGAGAAGGGCATCTTGTTTTGGAGGTTGTGTTGGAGAGATTCTTTCACTTATATTTTCTTCATTGAGATAGGGTTTGATGATTTATGCTAGATAGAAATTTTGGATAGTTGGAGTTTTTGTACTATCCTTGAGATAAGGCTATGGTATGTACATGTACTTCAACTTGAGCTTATATATGAAGTTTTCACTTGTCCACATATTGTGTCATTTTCATATTTGAATTTCAACTATATATGTTTTCTTTATGCTTTGCAATTTACAACCATTTATGTCTTGATGATTGGACATATATAAAAGGACAATTTATTAAGTGATTTGGCATATAGGGAAGAATATAAAGGGTTGATTTTGTTACTATGGGACTGCTGTAAAAGTGTGTTTTCAGATCTACCTATCAATTAATAAGTTTCCATAGAAAGGGTTGAGATTTATCTCTTTGTTTGGTATCTTTTCTTCTTGAAATGCTAGGAAGCTTTGGGCTATTTGAAGTGAATTATTGTTATCTTTCTATTGTTATTTTATGCTCTAATTTACAACCATCCTAAAGGATGAAAATTCTAGGGATAATATCTAGGAAACCTTCTAGGGAAAGGAAAAAAATCAGTTTTTCATTAATCTCCACGTGCATACCATTTTTATCGACCTTTTTTAATCATTATACGCTATTAAACAATTTTGTATTGATATTGCATATTTTGTATATGTTTTCCTTTTTATAACACACACACAAAGTTTTGGCTCTAATATTAAATGTGAAATGATGTGATTGCACTTTTTTTTATGTACAATAATTATTTTAATTTCTTTTAATGTGACAAATGCCATTCTAAAACTTCATTAGCTAATGAATATGATAATCCATTGAATGTTCTAGGAAAATGTATATATGAGATAAATTCAAAATGTCGTTCAAGAAGCCTACCTCGTGAAAAATCCCATAGAAGTAAAGGATCACGAATGTGGTAGACATTATTCAATCAAGGTGGGTGATTAAACACTGGATGCCGAGTGAAACTACTTCTTCTAATAATCCTATCACAACATTGCACTTAGTTATGTTATTGGTTGTAGGACCGATACATATTCCCCCTAATTGAATCAACTGACTCATGTGTGAATAATCAACCATGTTGTAGAAGCAAGGTTCCATGTGCATCGACTAGCATCATTTGCAAATATTATATATACAAGGAGATTTGATGATATATGCTAACTAAATATAAAAGCATGATAAGCATGATCTAGAAATAAATAAATAAATATTAAATATGATACAACATATACAAGGGTATCTTAGATATTTCTATCTAAACACAAAATATCTTCAAGTAGAGTCTGTTGCGAGGCTCCTTGAGAGGGAGTCTTTCATAGTCCATCATCTCTTAATATCATTTCTCTAAGACACTCCCAACAATGTACAAACCACAAAATAATAGTTCAAATTTTCATGCACCTAATTTATCTTTGTCTTTATCGTAATCAAGAACAGGGTTTCCTTTTTCAAAGATGTGAGGATGCACACTTTTTTCATATTGAGATTTAATTAATTTATGTGATTTTATTTATAAGTAAACTAATGGATACATAACATAAATAATATATTTTACTTAGATTTACTGCAAGAAAGACATATTTGAACCACAATAACCAAATAAAGAACTAGAATAACATCAAAATGTTACACTTGATTACTCGAAACGAAGTTCACTTTCCTTTTTAAGAGGGAAACCTACAATTGAGTAGAGCTCCGATTAAAAATAACTTCACAAGACATCTCATTACATTGTTTTTACTTCTTTATATACGACTATTTACATCCTAGGAACATTCTTTAGAAGGAACTCTCTACTAGGTGGAACCTTCTAGTAAGCCTTATTACATTCATTGATTTCACACTACTTCACGAGCCTTATTTACTAGAGATGGAATCCATACATAGAAATACAAAGAAACCTATCTATATACTTAGGGGGTTAGGGAGATTGGGACCCTAGTCCTCTAAAATGGCCATAAAGAGTTTTTCTCCTTACATTTATGCCCAAGAAAATGTTTCTCTCACAACTATAGAAGAGACCTTTACGTTGGCGCTTTGCCATTTCAACATGGGTTAACTTTCGAATCTTGAGAGTAGGAGAGGAAAGAGCGATATTGGTGGGATAGACAGAAGGAATAAATCATGGTTTTTTGATTTGGGCTTCCCTGACTCTTTGAGAGGCTTCTAGCAAAGCAATAGGGTGAGCCATTAAGACTTGGGCACATATATTTACGTTTAGACTGTTGATAAATAATTCTTTGAAGAAGGTATTCGACATGCCTTCGGTGCGAAAAGCGAGTTGCTCAAAAACATATATGAATTCTTCAATTATACTAGATTGTTTAAGCTTGGTCAGGTGTCCCAAATAATGAGTGTTGGGATCAAAATGTTCATAGAGCTCTACAACAAATTGTATCTAAGAAAATATAACCCCTATGATATTTCTTATGCCATTTCCACCATTGCCAACATTTAGGATCTAAATAGAAGACACCCACACAAAGTTTCAATAAGTCATCGGTGATGCCATGCAAATAAAAATGGTGTTCCATCTAAGTGACCCAACCTGTGGGGTCATAACCATTAAATTTGTTTAGATCCACTTTAGGGAGTCGATGCCACATATGACTTATAGGATCATGAAAAAATTAGTGGGATTTAGGCCCCATGGTATTGGATGATTCAAATCCCTCTGCTTGGGATGATTAGTCCTTGACTTGAATGTAGATTTTCATGAGTCAGGACAACTATTTTGGGACTAAGTTCAATTTTTTGAGCTTGGCATTAATGAAAGAAAAGTTTTACTCAACAAAGGAGTGGGTACGAACTAATAGGTGTTGCAACTCCTTACACAAATTTTCCAGGCTGGAGACTCTTTTGATGAGATTGTGGTTTCTGGTAGTCATGGGGGTGGCGGTCCATAAGAAAAATGTTACTAGAGAGTGGCACCAAGGTGATCAATGCCATTTTATGGGTCTATTGAGATAGTTGTCAAGTAATGGGATGAGTAAGTCCACCCAAAAGGATTACTTGAGAGTGGTACTAAGATGATCAATGTGATTGAAGGAGTCTATTGAGATAGGTCCCCAATAATATTGTGGTGAGGAAGCATATTTTTTTACTCCACGGAGTTATACTCTTGTTTGAATAATACCACACTGACAGAATGCTCAAATTCTCAATATTATGGATAATGTAGGAAATTCATTGATTGGTAGCAGGAAGCAGGGTTTCCATTGACTAAATGCAAAAATTTTCTAGACACTCATTTTTGTATGAGTTCCCAAGATTGGTAGCAAGGAGTAGGGTTTTGAGGGTCCTGAAGACAAGGAAGTACCACGTGCTATAACTCTCTGATATATGTGCAAGGTACAACAATAGTACTCGACCCATTTTCTCAGGTCTCTAACTAAGGAGTCTTGATTGTACACTTAACCATACTACTCAATTACTTAGGAACTAAAGAGTAATCTTCCTTAATGTTGTTCTCGGTGCTACTATTGTAGCCAAACTGTCAATTGGCTTATCTAAAGATGGTTTCAAGAAATTTAGAGGACTTTAGATATACCCAAGAGTACATGGAAGTGAAACTACATATATGGGTGTTATTTGATACAACACTACTCGAAGGGGTACCAATGGGGGTTACAAGGGTGTCCAACCAGGTGAAAACTCTTCTATTTCCTGCATGTATTCTTCCACTATTTCATTTTTACATACTGATTGATAGATCATTGTGTTATTATTGGCCTTAGAATATGTCTCTATCCTATACTTTTTTTTTGGCTCTAAAATATGTGCTTATGAACGTGCTTTGATACCACCTATGGTATTATTTATTAGTAAATTGAAAGATACAAAACATAAATAACAAATTTTACTTATATTTTATTCAAAAAAGATAGATTGAAACGACAATAGCCAATTAAAGAAGTAGAATATTATCAAAATGTTATACCTTGATTACTGGAAGCAATATTCACTTACCTCTTCAAGGGGGAAACCTTCGATTGAGTAGAGTTACAATTACAAAAAAAATAATAAGACATCTCACTACATTGTTTCTACTTCATTATATAGTATTGTTTACCTCCTAAGAACATTTTAGAGAAGGGACTTTTTAGTAGGCAAAGCCTTCTAGTAAGCCTTCTTACATTTATTGCTTTCACACTACCACATGGGACTTGTTTACTAGATATGGTCTCCATACATAGAAATAAATAGCAACCTATCTATCTACTTAGGGGGTTAGGGAGATTAGTACCCTAACATTGTTTTGTGGGCCTTGCAATATCTCGACGATGTTCATCAAGGCGCTCCAAGTAAACAAGGCTTTCCTTTTCAAATGAGGTGTTAGGGAGGATCTTAATTCCAAGTTTAAGAGAAGGAACCTTACATACACCTGTAATATTTGTTCTACCTATGTACTAATCGAAAAGGGGAGAAACTAGTGGTGACTATCACAGAGGTTTGGTATGCCCAAAGTGTTAGAAAAAAATCCTTAGATGCTAGTTGGATTTGTTCTGGTTTATTTTCCTCTAGATAATTGTTTTCAAGACTTTGTTTACTTATTCTAATTGAGATTAAA
>ML778131.1:2193990-2234280 GCA_009831015.1 Picea engelmannii
GTGCAACTTTTCATTTCAGGGGTTGATTTTAATGGTTTTGTTGGCAAAAATGACAAGGTTGTTAAGGCTCTAGTTGCAAAAGGTGGTAATTTTAACTCTGAAAAAAAGGGTGCTATCGATAGCCCCACCTTTTGAAATGGGGGTAAAAATAACAATTAAATGCGACCTTCAAAAAAATGAGAACTCTAGAGGGTTCTTATCAAGTCGACAACTATGTTAATAGTAGAGTGTAGACACATTTAAGAATTGTCTGGTAGAGAACTTGGAAGACTCTATAATAACGGTTAATGCTTATAATGATCTCATTAGGATAGATCAATGGCTTAAGAATGGATGAAAAAATAAAGGTATAAACTATTCCCCTTAATGTGTTTGGGTAGAAGAGCAATTGATGGCTTAAATACATTATAAATAAAGCAAAGAATATGGCAGAAAAACAAGGAGTTCGACAAACCTAAGCTCAATGAATCACCTACACACAAAAACAAAATATTTGAAAACTCTTTTCCTCGAGGTAAGCATACCCATGCTATGGTGTAACCCAAGCATGACTGCCAAAGAAAGTACAATATGGATCCATGCAAAACATAATTGTAAAATCATAGCTACAAAGAAATCACACAGTGGATCCATGCAAATGAATTAGATCATAACCACAGATAGATACAAAGTGGATCTATGTCGTAGTGTACATTAGGAGATAAACTAAGACCATAAAGTTGACAATATGGTTCTTCAAAGTACTAATGCAATATAGAAGTAACTTGGGTGATAACATTGATTAGGGATGCCACCTAAGCGCAAGGTTCTTAATTAATAGTCACCACGATGTACAAATATTCACCATGTGGATAAATGTATCGAAGCTAAACATAGGAAAAATCATTTAGTTGTTGGTCATTGATGTATACCATTACCAAATGTTAGTTGGCTAACGGATAATCATAATGGGTACCAAGGTATACATTGCATCCTGATAAATGTGAATGGATGTGTCAATGTCAGACACTTACTATAATTAATCGAATAAATGCCATTGATGAAAACCCACTATTGAGTGCAAGGGAATTTTCCATTGATCATTGCAAGCCTCAAGGTACTAATATAGTCTCTAGATTTTGTTTCCAGAGAAAAAGAGTTGAAATTGATAGGAAGAGATTTGTTAGAAGGAGGGCCATAATGATTCCCACATCAACTAACACAAGAGAAAATCAGGAACTAATGATTGATTTAATATCATTGATAGTACATTTTTTGAGAGAACATACCACCAAGTACGACTTTCTAATGCACCAGAAGGAAATAACACATAAGAAATACCCTCTAATAAGAAATCATTGATGACAATCATTGTCAAAGTTGAGGTATTCCACTATTGATAAAAAATGGAATCCAAGGTACAACATGAATCCCACTATGTGAGTACATCTCTTGATGTAGAACACATGGGAAACAATCGGTCAAACGATCGTTAATGAATGTCAGTTGAACACAAGGAAACTTACCAATAATGACCATAAATCCTAGGGTGCTATCGATCTTTAAGTCTTTATCTCTCATAACAATGTGTCATAATCATTATGAGTAAACTTTCTAATGAAAATGCAATGGTGAAGCCTTCTACACTAGCATGAGATAATCACATTGGATATGATTATAAACCAAGAATTACTTGACTAAGGGAATGTTCAACATGGATGGTCAGAAAATAGGAATGGTCGACTAAGGTTATCAAATTAAAAGTTCCCTTGAACAATAACACAACATGATGAATGATGTGGGTAATAACATACACCAAAAGAGATGAAAGTTATAAGTCATCAACACAAGAGGCATTGCGGTATAACTCCATGACATATTGGAAGAGTAAAACAAATAGGTGGAGTTTGATTGTGAAATCAAAACCAAGGTGGGAATCCTAAGGTAGTACTAATTCAAAACAATAGAGATAATGGAGTCAAAACAAAAACTTTGTTCAAGAGTGACATAGAGGATTACCAAAACTTCACAAATTGATAATAAAGATCTTAATTCTCCCCCCCTTCTCTTTTTAAAAATATTTTTTTTTTTCATATTATAAAATCCTGGAAAAGAATAAAATAATGCAAAAATATATTAGAGGAGACAAGTGTCATAGGGAAAGTGACTAAGTTCCAAGTGTCATAACCTATGCAACAAATAAGTAAAATCCAATGCATAGATTACAAAAACTCATATGCATGTCTCCTCCAAGGTAAAGTGGGATTTGAAAGTGAAAGAAAAAATAACAAGGGCAAGTGACAACAGAGAATGAAAAGGTGGTGAACAAAGTGAAGAACATTGCAACAAATCATTAGGCAAGGCAATGTAAGCAACAACAAGCAAAGCGGTCAAAAAAAGATAAGTGCAAAGAATGTGACTTATTCTCAAACTTTGGAAGGACTATCTAGGCTCCCAGACCTATAGGAAAGACTAAGCATGGGTGTCAAAAAAAGACAAATAAGTTGTTAATTTTAGCAAGGTCATGTGGGGTAGGCACTAGTGTACAAGTATTGGTGTGAAATAGATTTAGAATGGTCGAATATCTCCACTTGACAGGTTCAATCCTAAGGCATTAGAGCATGAAAAATTGACAAAATGCATGAGGTAAGGTAGGAAACCTATCACTATATTCTAGTTTACCATTATACCTTAAAGTCACAAAAACGAGTGCCAAAGAGTGCTAATCTAGACATAATTTGTACCTAGAATAAACAAACAAGGCCTTTCTTGGGGTCAAATTCATGCAATTATTGAGTTAAAAAGAGAAAAATGACTTAAAATATAGGAAAAATATGTTTCTCCACAATAAATATGAGAAAAAAGGAATAAAAGAAGGTAAAAACATATCATTTTACTTTTTACTTTGTAAATATGTAACCAGTGGATAAAACTGTATTAAAGCTCAAAACTTCCGAGGATGGATCTTGGAAATCTAAGCAACCATTTTCAGATCCTCTTTAGCCAAGTATGTTGTTGACTCCCACATTATGTTTTTGTCCGATCCCTTTTTCAAGTTTTGATTTTTTGGGATGTAGGATCTTGCCTAAGTATGGACCTCCATGTTCACATGGTCCGTTTGATCCCATGTGGGTAAAAGGCCCTACCTATATGTGAGTAAAGCACCACCCATGGGCGCATGCCATTGTTACCAAACAAGGCCACAAGCACACCTTAGAAAATTGAAATATGGAAATAGGAGCAAATCACTAATTTTGTCTTTTCTTTTCCATGGTTGTAGGCATGATGAATTTGAGAGATTGATATGTGGGAGAGAGCATGGAATCAATCATATTCCTACCTTACAAAATGAGGCAATGATTGATGCCTTTCAATGGTGTGGGATTCTGAAGTTCTTTTGATGCACTTGCATGAGAGGTAATGTGGATATTCTACAGAGACCAGTAGCATTATGGGATCCCTCCATTGAGGCATTTTAGATTGACGATGAGGTCTTTGAGGTGAAAGTTGATGATATTTACTTCCTTGGCAAACTATCTCAACATGGTGAATTGACTAGTTTGAAAGGATGTCGTGGAGGTGCTATTGAAAGTGTTTCAAGCTATACTTCTCTACTGTTGTGAAGAAATTCAACAACTAGATCCCCATGAAGGATGTGGTTGATGATCCTCTTTGTACCATCCCACACACACACACACACATATACTTATACTACTTTGTTGGTGCAAGGAAAGTCAAAAAAATAGATCCAGATGAAGGATGTGGTTGATGATTCTCTTTGTACCATCCTATATACCATTACTTGAGCTACATGGTCATCCTGACCACACATAACATCATGACCCCATATGTATTATGTTGTGGGATTCCTCACACATTATGTATTTGACTATAGCATGACTTTGTTGGCCAATCTCAAGACACATTTGAATGATTGCAAGAATGAGTGACAACATTAATTTGGTTATGGGAGCATACTATGTTCATTCCTTTTTGAGAGGTTCCTATTGTTCTATCCACATGTTGTAGTGCCACCTTTTGGGTTGAAAGAGCCCAAGATGGAGAGGTGGACCAAGCTTATGTATTTCCTTGGGGGAGGACTTGTCATGAATGCCTTTAATGAGGCATTTTGATTGGTGGATTGACCAGTCGATCAACATATAGGATTATCTGTACTTTGGTATCGATTTCCATGATGATCCCAACCTTGTACTAGCATGCATAGCCCAATGGGGACCTAATGGTAAGAACAATATTTAAAAAAATAAATCATTTCTTAAATTTTTTTCTAAATTTTAAAATATATGATTTTTATATGATTACAACATCAATGACTAACTTGAATAATGATATAGATGTTTATATAGTATGCCTAGTTGATTTCCCAAGAAATTGGTTCCAATGTAGAGCAGAGGAGGAGATATAGCTGAAGGTCTCTAATGTACCCATCAAACCCATGGATACAATGGATGCTTGATTAGTACTCCAAGAGGTACACAAGAACCTTTATGGATTGACTCTAGGTGTGTTGGCTACTAAGGCCACAATGGTTCCCTTAGACTTACATCACCACACAGTGGGTATGCCTACTCTTTGGTGAAGGTGCCTATGCCTTGTTTTTATGGGTATAGTTTTCTACCGAACATATCTTGATTTGGAGTCAGAGGGTTAGATATACTATGTGTGTGATTTTCATATTACTCTGAAAGTATTTACACCATGTTTGGGAATGCTTCATGAGATTTGAGGTACATGGTGTATGTTCATCTCCTGAATGGCCAAACATGGATTATAGCATGATAGATGGTCTGTGATGGATATGCACCATTGAGATAGCTTTCCTAGTGGATGCTTGACCTCAATTGATCGCAGGGTTGATGTTCTTCCCTCATGTGTTGGAGATATCTTGGTAGTTTAGTGGATGCCCTTAATTGAGGCCTCATGGATGAGCCACTTGTTTAGGAGGCACCCTATAGGGTATGTGGAGTGGTGTGGATCATGGAAGATGCATTCAATCCCTAGTTGAGATGTGGCAACTTGGTTTCTTTTTCAAAGGATTGGAGATGGCTCGAGGATGCTTGGGGATTCAACAATATTCTTGTAGGGGTAGCTAACCCAATGGAGTATATTTATTTGTAGGATAGATGGAGTCTATGGAGGCTTGTGATGGATTGGTGTGGGCTTTCCTTGTGTAGATAGATTGCCTTGGAGTCATTATTGTGCACGAAATCACCATTGGAATGACACTTGTAGTCTAGAGTGGATGTCTCACTTATGTGGTCTACAAGGGTTCATGTAGGTTGCTTATAAGGGATTAGGCCCACATAGTATTGTTGGCCTCCCTTAACTCTCATATAGATATAGGAAGTAGAGAGTATTTCCACAACATATTCATTCACTCACTTTAGTACTCTTGTGATGAGATGTGACTAAGAGAAGTGAGTGGACACTTCCTCTCTCTCTTTTAAGTCTTCATTTGTACTTTTATTATCTCTCTCTTTTGAGGCACTAGGGTTTCTTGGTCTTCTTGGAGTTTTTTGGAGAATACTAGGGTTATAGGGTTAGGGTTTATCCCTTAGAAATTGGAGATTAAGGTTTTGAGAGAAAACTCTAGGGTGGATTTGTGAACAACAAGAGAAGAGAAGGGCATCTTGTTTTGGAGGTTGTGTTGGAGAGATTCTTTCACTTATATTTTCTTCATTGAGATAGGGTTTGATGATTTATGCTAGATAGAAATTTTGGATAGTTGGAGTTTTTGTACTATCCTTGAGATAAGGCTATGGTATGTACATGTACTTCAACTTGAGCTTATATATGAAGTTTTCACTTGTCCACATATTGTGTCATTTTCATATTTGAATTTCAACTATATATGTTTTCTTTATGCTTTGCAATTTACAACCATTTATGTCTTGATGATTGGACATATATAAAAGGACAATTTATTAAGTGATTTGGCATATAGGGAAGAATATAAAGGGTTGATTTTGTTACTATGGGACTGCTGTAAAAGTGTGTTTTCAGATCTACCTATCAATTAATAAGTTTCCATAGAAAGGGTTGAGATTTATCTCTTTGTTTGGTATCTTTTCTTCTTGAAATGCTAGGAAGCTTTGGGCTATTTGAAGTGAATTATTGTTATCTTTCTATTGTTATTTTATGCTCTAATTTACAACCATCCTAAAGGATGAAAATTCTAGGGATAATATCTAGGAAACCTTCTAGGGAAAGGAAAAAAATCAGTTTTTCATTAATCTCCACGTGCATACCATTTTTATCGACCTTTTTTAATCATTATACGCTATTAAACAATTTTGTATTGATATTGCATATTTTGTATATGTTTTCCTTTTTATAACACACACACAAAGTTTTGGCTCTAATATTAAATGTGAAATGATGTGATTGCACTTTTTTTTATGTACAATAATTATTTTAATTTCTTTTAATGTGACAAATGCCATTCTAAAACTTCATTAGCTAATGAATATGATAATCCATTGAATGTTCTAGGAAAATGTATATATGAGATAAATTCAAAATGTCGTTCAAGAAGCCTACCTCGTGAAAAATCCCATAGAAGTAAAGGATCACGAATGTGGTAGACATTATTCAATCAAGGTGGGTGATTAAACACTGGATGCCGAGTGAAACTACTTCTTCTAATAATCCTATCACAACATTGCACTTAGTTATGTTATTGGTTGTAGGACCGATACATATTCCCCCTAATTGAATCAACTGACTCATGTGTGAATAATCAACCATGTTGTAGAAGCAAGGTTCCATGTGCATCGACTAGCATCATTTGCAAATATTATATATACAAGGAGATTTGATGATATATGCTAACTAAATATAAAAGCATGATAAGCATGATCTAGAAATAAATAAATAAATATTAAATATGATACAACATATACAAGGGTATCTTAGATATTTCTATCTAAACACAAAATATCTTCAAGTAGAGTCTGTTGCGAGGCTCCTTGAGAGGGAGTCTTTCATAGTCCATCATCTCTTAATATCATTTCTCTAAGACACTCCCAACAATGTACAAACCACAAAATAATAGTTCAAATTTTCATGCACCTAATTTATCTTTGTCTTTATCGTAATCAAGAACAGGGTTTCCTTTTTCAAAGATGTGAGGATGCACACTTTTTTCATATTGAGATTTAATTAATTTATGTGATTTTATTTATAAGTAAACTAATGGATACATAACATAAATAATATATTTTACTTAGATTTACTGCAAGAAAGACATATTTGAACCACAATAACCAAATAAAGAACTAGAATAACATCAAAATGTTACACTTGATTACTCGAAACGAAGTTCACTTTCCTTTTTAAGAGGGAAACCTACAATTGAGTAGAGCTCCGATTAAAAATAACTTCACAAGACATCTCATTACATTGTTTTTACTTCTTTATATACGACTATTTACATCCTAGGAACATTCTTTAGAAGGAACTCTCTACTAGGTGGAACCTTCTAGTAAGCCTTATTACATTCATTGATTTCACACTACTTCACGAGCCTTATTTACTAGAGATGGAATCCATACATAGAAATACAAAGAAACCTATCTATATACTTAGGGGGTTAGGGAGATTGGGACCCTAGTCCTCTAAAATGGCCATAAAGAGTTTTTCTCCTTACATTTATGCCCAAGAAAATGTTTCTCTCACAACTATAGAAGAGACCTTTACGTTGGCGCTTTGCCATTTCAACATGGGTTAACTTTCGAATCTTGAGAGTAGGAGAGGAAAGAGCGATATTGGTGGGATAGACAGAAGGAATAAATCATGGTTTTTTGATTTGGGCTTCCCTGACTCTTTGAGAGGCTTCTAGCAAAGCAATAGGGTGAGCCATTAAGACTTGGGCACATATATTTACGTTTAGACTGTTGATAAATAATTCTTTGAAGAAGGTATTCGACATGCCTTCGGTGCGAAAAGCGAGTTGCTCAAAAACATATATGAATTCTTCAATTATACTAGATTGTTTAAGCTTGGTCAGGTGTCCCAAATAATGAGTGTTGGGATCAAAATGTTCATAGAGCTCTACAACAAATTGTATCTAAGAAAATATAACCCCTATGATATTTCTTATGCCATTTCCACCATTGCCAACATTTAGGATCTAAATAGAAGACACCCACACAAAGTTTCAATAAGTCATCGGTGATGCCATGCAAATAAAAATGGTGTTCCATCTAAGTGACCCAACCTGTGGGGTCATAACCATTAAATTTGTTTAGATCCACTTTAGGGAGTCGATGCCACATATGACTTATAGGATCATGAAAAAATTAGTGGGATTTAGGCCCCATGGTATTGGATGATTCAAATCCCTCTGCTTGGGATGATTAGTCCTTGACTTGAATGTAGATTTTCATGAGTCAGGACAACTATTTTGGGACTAAGTTCAATTTTTTGAGCTTGGCATTAATGAAAGAAAAGTTTTACTCAACAAAGGAGTGGGTACGAACTAATAGGTGTTGCAACTCCTTACACAAATTTTCCAGGCTGGAGACTCTTTTGATGAGATTGTGGTTTCTGGTAGTCATGGGGGTGGCGGTCCATAAGAAAAATGTTACTAGAGAGTGGCACCAAGGTGATCAATGCCATTTTATGGGTCTATTGAGATAGTTGTCAAGTAATGGGATGAGTAAGTCCACCCAAAAGGATTACTTGAGAGTGGTACTAAGATGATCAATGTGATTGAAGGAGTCTATTGAGATAGGTCCCCAATAATATTGTGGTGAGGAAGCATATTTTTTTACTCCACGGAGTTATACTCTTGTTTGAATAATACCACACTGACAGAATGCTCAAATTCTCAATATTATGGATAATGTAGGAAATTCATTGATTGGTAGCAGGAAGCAGGGTTTCCATTGACTAAATGCAAAAATTTTCTAGACACTCATTTTTGTATGAGTTCCCAAGATTGGTAGCAAGGAGTAGGGTTTTGAGGGTCCTGAAGACAAGGAAGTACCACGTGCTATAACTCTCTGATATATGTGCAAGGTACAACAATAGTACTCGACCCATTTTCTCAGGTCTCTAACTAAGGAGTCTTGATTGTACACTTAACCATACTACTCAATTACTTAGGAACTAAAGAGTAATCTTCCTTAATGTTGTTCTCGGTGCTACTATTGTAGCCAAACTGTCAATTGGCTTATCTAAAGATGGTTTCAAGAAATTTAGAGGACTTTAGATATACCCAAGAGTACATGGAAGTGAAACTACATATATGGGTGTTATTTGATACAACACTACTCGAAGGGGTACCAATGGGGGTTACAAGGGTGTCCAACCAGGTGAAAACTCTTCTATTTCCTGCATGTATTCTTCCACTATTTCATTTTTACATACTGATTGATAGATCATTGTGTTATTATTGGCCTTAGAATATGTCTCTATCCTATACTTTTTTTTTGGCTCTAAAATATGTGCTTATGAACGTGCTTTGATACCACCTATGGTATTATTTATTAGTAAATTGAAAGATACAAAACATAAATAACAAATTTTACTTATATTTTATTCAAAAAAGATAGATTGAAACGACAATAGCCAATTAAAGAAGTAGAATATTATCAAAATGTTATACCTTGATTACTGGAAGCAATATTCACTTACCTCTTCAAGGGGGAAACCTTCGATTGAGTAGAGTTACAATTACAAAAAAAATAATAAGACATCTCACTACATTGTTTCTACTTCATTATATAGTATTGTTTACCTCCTAAGAACATTTTAGAGAAGGGACTTTTTAGTAGGCAAAGCCTTCTAGTAAGCCTTCTTACATTTATTGCTTTCACACTACCACATGGGACTTGTTTACTAGATATGGTCTCCATACATAGAAATAAATAGCAACCTATCTATCTACTTAGGGGGTTAGGGAGATTAGTACCCTAACATTGTTTTGTGGGCCTTGCAATATCTCGACGATGTTCATCAAGGCGCTCCAAGTAAACAAGGCTTTCCTTTTCAAATGAGGTGTTAGGGAGGATCTTAATTCCAAGTTTAAGAGAAGGAACCTTACATACACCTGTAATATTTGTTCTACCTATGTACTAATCGAAAAGGGGAGAAACTAGTGGTGACTATCACAGAGGTTTGGTATGCCCAAAGTGTTAGAAAAAAATCCTTAGATGCTAGTTGGATTTGTTCTGGTTTATTTTCCTCTAGATAATTGTTTTCAAGACTTTGTTTACTTATTCTAATTGAGATTAAACTGATGATAATAACACATTGGATGATCATGCTAAAAACCCAATTGAACTACTAGTTCCTTCATCATATGAGTTTGAAAGTGATCATTGTTATCAGAAAATCTTGTGCCTTGGTGTAAAGCCTTCACAAGATACAAAGACTAGTGGAACATTAGAAGTGCTTCCATTGTCAATTAGACAACTACTTCCCTCATTTTAGTGAAGGACGAATCTAACACAATGAAGGATTCCCTAGTAGCCCCTAGGGTTTCTAAGGAAATACAAGTCAAGTCCTACGTCACCTATGTAACTACCCAAATTACCACCAACGAATTATGATATATGATATATAGATTAGGTGGTTACTCAAAATAAATTTTATATTTAGGGTTTTCTCTCTTTAGGTCTATTTTATAGGGTTCATTGAGTGACTATCTAATGCAAAATTATCTCCAAATAGTCCAAATTTAAAAACTAATTAGGGCTATCATAAAACTTGCATAAAAGATAAATAAATTACAATAGTAAACAAGTTAAAACAACAGTGTATTTCAACGACTTAAATATATTACAAACAAGTGAATTCTAGGGCCAAAATAAGGAATAAAACTAGGATTTAAATAACTTATTAATTATGAAAATTCAAGAGCATATAACAACCAATAAAACCAAGATGTATAGCCTTAAATTTGTTATAATATAAACTAGCTAGGCCAATTTTCCATGAGAGTTTATTTTAGGTCAAACACATGCAATAAAATCCTAGACGTCTAGGGTTTTTGATGGCATGAAAAAGTGTAAGTGAGACTAAGGAGATAGTTAAAGTTGTGTGCTACAAACCATAGAAAATCCACCTAATTCATTACAAGCTTCAAGATAGTTCAAGGGGAGGATATTTCACTAGTAATCTTCCAAGAGATTGAGATTTGAATAAATTTACAAGACCCGCAAATCTCTAACTTCTCCAAGTAGCATTTAACTTGAATGCAAATCAATCAAACTAGTTTTCAGATATCTCATAGCGACTACTACAAGGTTTATTTCAAGATCGAAATTAAATTTTTTCCATGACCCCCCTCCCAAATTTTAATTTACAAAACATAAATCGATTCTGTAGCGTTCGTAAAAAAAAGGGAAAAATTTCGAATAGCAAAATAATACGACATTGACCATACGAAAATCTACATTTGGATTGGATATTAAACTATAATGATCATACAGAGTTTTGATTATGAGTGGCATATAATTTTTTTAAACAAGACCAAAAGGAAATGAAATTTGCGTTACAAATAACTTAACGACAATCCCTTGTTTTATTTCCAAAATTTCATTTTATATTATGCGTTACAAATAACTCAGTGTTTGCTATCAAGTTTACAACAACCCAACGAATACAAAATACCGAAATTCTCCAATGAATTTACAGTGCTTAAATGAAATAATTAAATTTTAGATCTGTGATGACTCTACGCATTTCCAATTTCTCCTAGTGCAATTGACTTGATAGCCATCATATAATTTCTTAATTAAATAGTGGAAATTTCATTTGGCAACGATAATTAAATTTCAAATTCTAAGAGGTAAACTAATTGGCAGCGAATCCAGAAATTTCAATTGCTAAATAATACATTGGCTCTTCATTGAACTTATAAATTTTTGTTTGATTCAAAGATTCAATACGATCTTGTAGTGAATATTATTCACAAGTTCTAAATACAAATTTACTCGTTAACAATATAAAAATTCATAATAAAATATAAGGACCAACGAACATTGAGATTTGAAGATGTACTTCAAAATCTTACACTTCCTATGTACTCTGGCTTGCTAATCAACGAAACTTTACTCGTACCTCCCAACCAATGCTAGGGGTACTCTTCTTCCCCCTTAGCCCCCAAGCCAAAAATGGGCCACACACAAAAAACCAAAAAATAATAGCTCCAAGGCTTGCTTCGCAAGAAAGAGCTTCCACTCTCTCTTCAAACTTGGTATCCCAACTCTCACAAGTAAAACACAATCCACAAAATTTTGGTAGCATAACCATACCAAGAATCAATGAGATCCATTTCCATTATACACCATTTGTTTTATAGAAATTTATTTACTGACACATGTCCTCATGCACAAATAATTAAATTTTTAGATTAAATTAATTATGATTATTCACCCACACACTTGTCACTACCATTTTTATTTTATTTAAAAAGTCAAATTCCCTCACATTCCCCAATGTGTTCCTATTTTCTCTCTTAGGTGTCCCTTTGTTTCCCAAATTCTTATTTAATGAATGTCTCCTAAACTAGATCTTAGTTAGAGTTGAATTAAGAGTCTTCTTCTAGTTAGACTAGTGGTAGGTCGACTCAAGATTCTATTCTATGTACACCTATTCTCTCAAGTTATTACTTATTTCTAGTTAAAAATCCCTTTTATTAATTTCATACACAAATGTGCAATTTATCCAACCTTTAAATTTTATTCCCCTTTTTTCTAGAGTTTGATTATATTCTCAAATATTTTAACTTGTGTCTTAATTCATTTAGTCATTTAATTAAATTTAGACTTAGACTTAGTCTTATACTTAGGCTTGGACTTTTGTTGGGATTTATAATTAAAAATTTATTGTTTAAATTAATTATTTTATTCCAACAAGGTCTAATCATTTCAATGTTTTCTAGGCCACTTAGATTTATTGACTCAAGTTTTAATTTCGTGACGTGCCCTTCAAGACGCACCTCTTTGTTCCAAGGGTGCTACTCGCCTCAGACTAGTTTTGGAATTTTGTCTGACCCTTGGAGTCAAAAATCCACTCGATCGACCTTGTGAGAGACTAAGGTCTTCTAAGGAATAAGGAGTACTCCCTATTGCATGCACCCTAGAAATCTTTGTGAGCAGTTGTCTTAGTCTTCCCTCATGACATCATGGAACTCTCAAACTAGGTAATCACTAACCTATAGTTCATATCATGACGAGAGTGCTAGTAGGCTATGAAAGCGATGTTGTCACACCTCTCCCTCAACTGTATGGTTTATGTGCATGGCCTCTTTACTCCTTATGTGATTCAGATTAACAAGCATTTTCAAGCCTGCATCCACTGACAAAAACAGTGTCAATAACCCATATACATAAATCATACTATAATCAATCATATGTCACATGTGTGTAAATGAATTATTACTCAAACAAATGCAATCCACTCCCTAACTCAATCTAGATTCCAAGGATGTTCATTGATGCCATCAACATCCATAACCTGTCGCGTTTTCTGCACACTCAGGAAAACTCGTCAATAACATCTACCAATACATATACATCAAAATAGTTGTAAGTCACAATACATCATAATCATCATATATAACCCATAATCGAAATGAAATCATAATATACCATAATCGAAGCACTTTCATGCAAGTGTCCTGAAATAATATGTCAATAAAAGTGTGCTCAATAGAGTGGGATGTTACAATAGAAGATAAAGGGAACAATCACAATTAAATGGTCTAGTCGAAAACACTAATATAACAATATAAATATAAATCACTATCTATAGCTTTACATGGGGATTTTTCTAGGGCTTAAAATTCCCCTCCCCTTCAAACAAGTGTTTTCCTAAACACTTGACTAAATGTGAGAATTTATACATGAATAACTCATCTTCCCATGTTGCCTCCCCCACTGGTGGGTTATTCCACTTGATGAGGTACTCAGTAATTGCTCAATTTCATAGCTTCTTAATCCTTGTTTCAAGGATTATTTCTAGTTCTAGTATGATTTTCCCTTATTCATTAACCTTTGGAAAAATAGTTTAAACTAGGATCTTGTCACTGATTACCTTCTTCAAGAAAGAAACATGGAAGGTTATATGTACATGTGAATATGGAGGTAAATCTAATTTGTAATCCATACTTCCAATTCTCTACAACACCTTATAGGAACCATAATTTTGGGTGCTAATTAATTTTCCTTCTTTAGTTTCTTGAGGGACATATATTTGTATGGTTGTAGCATAAAAAATATCTAATCCCCCACTCCAAATTACCTTTCACTGCAATGTTGATCTGCTTGTTGTTTATGTTGGTTGTGGAGCCTGATTATCTTCCTGATTCAGAGGTTTGTTTCATCCGTATTTGGACCCCATTGCCTAACGAGGGTGTGTGTGGGGGATTCCCCCCCCAAAACTATCGTCAAGGGGGTCCATAAGGGGCAAAAACAATGTTTGTATCCCCCCTATCAGGGGATTTGGGGGAAATGCCTCCGAAGTGAAATATTGGGAAAAATTGCCTTGTAAAATATTAGAATTTCGTAGTCAATCTAGACCAATCATTATAAGGTCGCAGATCTGATGGTAGAAGTTATTTTTAGGGTTTTTTGACCTAGAAGGAAACCCTCTCTTATGAGGGAATTGTATTGTGGCTGTGTATTATTGTGAATGGTGTATTCTGAGAGAAGAGACTATGAGAGAAAGAAGAGGAAGTTACAACATATGTGTTGTAGGTTGTATCCCTTCATTTTTTTTGGATAATAAAAAGGAAATATGTTAAAATTTCTATGGTGGACGTAGCCCACACTAGGTGAACCACGCATATTTATGTCTCTATTGCATTGTGTATATTCTGTGTTTTATTTTTGCATTTGTTTTATTTTATTTCTTTGCGATCCTGTTTTTCTAATAGTTTCATCCTTTTTTGTGTTATAACCAAGTTGTCCTTCAATAGTTTCATAACCTCTTGTTGGTTCCCTATGTGGTCCTCCACTTCTTCAACCTTTTCATTCTATTTCAAGGGTGATGTGATGGATGGAGGATGATATACATAAATTTCCATAAATGAGGATATTTTTAATGAAGTATGGAAGGATGTGTTGTACCACCATTATTTCAAGGGAAACCACTTGACCCATTGTGTATGTTTATTAGATGCAAATAAACAAAGATATACTTATATAAATTTACTTACAATCTTAGTTTTCCCATTGAATCGAGGATGGTAAGATGATTTGAGAGCCAATTTAGTATCCAAACAAGAAAATATTTTTGTCCAAATATTTCTAGTGAAAATTTGATGTCTTTTACTTACAATAATTTGGGGGATTCCATGTAGCTCTTGAATTGTTTACATGAATTATGTGGCTACTATAATTGTTGTAAAAGGATGAGAAAGATAGAAAAAATGAGCATACTTTTTCAATCGGTCCACTATTGCCATGATGAAATTATTTCCTTCAAATTTGGGTAAACCTGTAATAAAATCCATTTAAACCTCTTCCCAATGTTGACTTGGTATAACTAATGGTTTTAGGAGACGTGAGGTCTTGATTGTATCTCACTTAATATGTTGGCATACCACATATTCAACCACAAACTTTTGGACATCAATTTTAAGAACTTCCCAGAAAAAATCCTTCTTGATCCTATGGTAAGTTTTCAAGAACCATGAATGTACTCCTATAGGAGAAGTGTGCAATTACAAAAGGACATTCTATTAGAGTTGGGAATTATTGCATAAATATATGCGATATTGATTGTAACATACCCAACCACCCACAGGTCGGGCTACGCGACTTCAAGACCACTCTTAGACTTCTTTCTCTTACAGATACCTTTCAATTTAATAAATATGCATAGAAGAAAGGAACTAAACGACATGCAAAACAATAAACAACAATCATGCATACTCTAAATATATATTTATTTCAAAATTAAATAAATACACACCCGAATAAATCATACATAGGTAAATAATACCATAACATAGAGCACTTATCTTTTATAAAAGAGGACACCAACTGGCTGCATACCAAGGACGTTACACCCAATCTTTAATTTCAACATTAAATAAATACACACCCGAATAAATCATACATAGGTAAATAATACCATAACATAGAGCACTTATCTTTTATAAAAGAGGACACCAACTGGCTGCATACCAAGGACGTTACACCCAATCATAGACAATGTTTTTCCAAGTCTCAACATCAATGTCACCCCTGAGCCAGGGCTACAAATCCACAAGGATGGTTCCAAAGTGTTACTTGGATTCCCAAACGAGTCATCACTCAATCTCTCACAGGCTTCCCAACACCCACAAAAATCCAAGTACCCAACTCTCTTCTACCCAACCTGCACAACCCAAGAGAATGGACCCCCATTTTTCTCTTCCATGCAGTCCCTCATGCGGTCCTTCTCCTTCTAGGGCTCCAGTGCATATGGTCTAGAATATCCATGTTAGGACTCTCAGGACTCACAACTGTGAGAAAAGATGGTCACAATCCAAGCATCTTAGACATGTAGGCCTCAATCATGGTTGGACTACACCAACGATCTCTACATCCAATAATACCATGGCTTCTCTTCAGTAGTTCATCTTCCTTTCCCAGCCAAGACACGGATGAGGAAAAATGAGTGGGTGACATAAATGAATGGAGTGAGATCTCCATGTAAGGTGCGAAACAATGAACAATCGGGTGAATGGATGCGTGAGGGAAGAGTGAAGTGACCAACAACAGAATGAGGATGAGAAACGAGAGTGAGAGAGAGTGAACAGACCCCCCCAATAGACCAGGGATGGGTTTTTGTACTTATGGGGCTCAATAACCTCTTGTCCTTCCCCCAATAAGATCGCATAACTGTTATTATCCATTAAGAAAAATAGAGAATAAAATATAAAATAAAATGCTTAGTCCCTCAAGCCCCCTCTCTTGTGGAATCATATCCCCTTACAACTCTAGTCCTTGTCCCTCTAGCAACCAACAATGTATTTATTATTAATAATGATCAAAACATTACATTTCTTGGGAACACTGGCCTTTTAATAATATTTTGGGAACTCTGGCCTCTCAGCAATGTAACAACACATTATTTAATATGGGGGCTCAAAACATGGGGTGTTACATCCCCTCCCCCTTACTTTTGCACTATCCTCAGTGCATATACAAACAAGAATCAAAATTCCAAAATTTATTCAAAACTCCGTGGGTAGTAGGTACTCTGGCCACATGACATCTTCATGCTCCCAAGTAGTTTATTCAACACCGTAGCAGGTCCACTCGACTTTTACCAGCTCTATAACTTGATTCTGGAGAATTTTTACTTTTCTGTCCAATATTCACACTGGATGGACCTGAAACTCTCCCTCTGTCTCTATCTGAATCATATGCCGATCAATAACATGGTTAGGATCATCTGCATATTTCTTTATCAAAGAGACATGAAATACATTATGCATATTCATGGAAATAGACAATGCAAGCATGTATGCAACTAGCTTTATTCTGTCCAATATCTCAAATGGACCACAAAATATGGATGCCAACTTTTTACAACTACCCAACTTCAAAGAGCTCTTCTTGTACTTCACTTTTAGAAGAACATGCTTTTTATCAGATTAATTGGTAAGTGCAAACACAAATAGATCTCCCCAACTTTCACATGAAACTAGAACAAAACAAAACAGAATACACACTTCGCCTTAAACTTCATCATCATATGAACTAGTTTAGTGAGGTACAAGTGACATACCTTTTAAACGATGCTTGATCCTCGCTAGTGTCATCCTTGTAGCTCCTTCCTTGATTTTGTAGAATAGTAATCATTTCTAAGAATCACAAACCACCAAAGAGGGAAAACAAGGATATATGTATTCTAATGAAGTCTATGTATATGATCAAGGAATTATACAATAGAAGACGAGATGCTTATATAATGAAGAAATGTATTACTGTATTAAATGAATGGAAAGTGGAGAATACAACCCATGCATTGATGTTGCAAGGTCCCATTTAAATGGCTCTTTTCTTCAACACACACACACCTTTGTTCCATTTCCTTGAATGAAGAAGATCCACAATTTGACTTGAAGAACTAAAGCAAAGCTCTCAATCATAATCTAAAGTAGAACTCTCCATACAAATCTTAGCCTATTCAACATTATCCTTTTCCATGAGAGATCCCTCTTTATATAGTGTGAAAGAGAGATGGATGAGGAGATTAGGATGATCCCACCAAATCAGAGAAGCAAGTAAGATCCAAACTGATCGGAGGCCACCTCATCTTCTAGAAGATTCCCTTCTAGAACATTCGTGAATTTTGACTTTTCCCATGCTTTAAAAATCATCGCACCCTATGCACAAGCAGCATGCGACGATGTCGCATTCCAGGTTTAGGGAATATTGTGATGATCATGCATCGTTGCAACCCATGCATATAGTAGGGTGTGACGAACTTCCTTGACATGGTTTTTGAAAGAGGAAAGAAAATCATTTTTCCCATGGAGAAAGTCTTTTTTTAATATTTTTAGGGAACATGAACACATGTTGTCAGGTGATCTTTGAGGCAACCAAAATAATGCGTAACATAATGCCCCCCAAAGTATGAAGTTGGAACTCATGATAGCTGAAATACTTTGTAGAATGTGTGTGTCAAAAACAAGGAGTGCATCGATCAGGAACCTGCAAACAAACAAGCATCTGCATAATATCATAGCATTTATGGGGTAGGAATTCCCATGCTCATACTACAAGTGACTCTAATCATTAAGTGTCAAGTGAGTCATGGCCACTAAACATACACTATGGATCCATGTCATCATGATTCGACATAATCACTAGGAATACACTATGGATCTATGCTCTAAAAGAATTCAAATTCGAACATAGCCACGAGACATACAAAATGGATCTATGTGTCAGTATTAATTCATGAATACTCCATCGCAACCTAGATCAAAATGATAAGATCCAGGGTCTTCATTTCCATTGTCTCTGCGAATCTAGCCATATGATTACATGTGTTGAATTCGAACATGGTAGAAACCACTTGATTACCGGTCATTAATGAAAATCATTAAAAAGTGTGAGGAAAATAACCATTGATGTCAATGACTCCCAAGGTACCCCAGTACAATCCAACGAATGTGAATAATTGAGTTGAAGTCAAACACTCGATGGAATCTTCCAATCGTGGGTCAATGATGTGAACTCACTATTGAAAGAGAAGAAACCTACCATTGAGGCATGCAGGATCCAAGGTACTAAATGATATCTAAGTCTTGTTCCCGGATAATGTGTTGAAGTCGGCAGGAAAAGACTTGTCATAGGAGGGCCTTGAGGTATCCCCCATCAATGGCATAAAATATGTAACATATTTGAAGTAGATCAGAGTATGAAGTGATTTGGAACTAACTTAGGGAAGGCTGACATGGTAGAAAATTTATAACTGAAGATGGCCAACTCAATAGAAGGCTTGTCTAGGTTGGACTTCTCTTGAACATATGAACGACATGACAATTGTCTTGGAAGTATTGAATCAAGGAGGACCCAACATATGAAATTTTGGATGGTCAAACGAGAGACAAATGGATTTCCCAACCCGGATACAATGATGAAGGGGGGTGTCATGTTCAAGAGAGTATTATTTACACTAACACAAATACAAAGACACATTTCTTTCCCAATTTTCCCCCACCATTTCTAGCGAGTACCTCTTTATTTTTACGAAATCTTGAGGAGGATAACATATGCTTGTAGATGTAAGCTCATCCTTTGGACGAGTCCCTCAGAGTATTTTTAACAAACCCTAAGAAGGAGTGGTTTGATCCCATATGGATCTTTCAGTGTTTGTTTAATGAGTCCAAGGAAAGAAAACTCAGGGGTTTTTCAATTTTAGAGAGTCTGAAAAACACTTAAAGAGAACTCCATCAGGTCCTTTTTCGTAAATTAATATGACGAGACCAAAAAAGTGATAACCTATTGCTCATTTTTGGCCCTTGGGTATGGAAGTAAGCGAAGATTAAGGTAGAAAAGAGGGAATGTGAACTGCGCGGAAGACACGGTGACTGATACTGGGTCGAAGTGAGAAGAAGAGAATAAAAGACAGAGCAAAGTAAGATAAAACAAGCCATTGAACGAGGAGATAAAGGATGACAGATCAACAAGGAAGATGGATCATGGACAACTCAGCAAGCAAAAAAATCCACCGTTGGATGCTTTGGAGCACCGCGCGAGAAGGAAAGAAATACAGGCTGACGAAGCCTTGGAAACATGAGTCAAGTTGACCTAGGGTTTTAGACACCTAGGTTTTTTGGTATCTATGGTTTTGACACTTAGGTTTCGGCCTAAGGCTGTCAGTGAGTCATTGTAATGTATAAATAAGAACCTAGATGAGGGAAGAGGGATTGGTGAAGAATCCCAAGTCTGTTATTGTTATGAGTGATCATTGTAGTGAGAAAGATAAGCATTGAGGAGTGAGAGAATTTTGTGTTGTAAGATATTCATCTCAGTGCGAAGATCAACCCTGTAGCTAGGTGCATAGGGAGGGAAGACAAAGAGAAAGAGAGAATATCTGCTAGCTAAGAGCGTAGATAAGAACTGTATGCTTTCATCTTAATATATTATAAAACAAAGTTCTGTGGATGCAGCCCTAGGGAGAAGGTGAACCATGTATACCTTGGTGTTGTGTGTGATTGATGTGGTGTTATTTTGTCCTGGATATACTGTTATTCCATTACCATGTTAGATATGACAGATAAATGTGCGAGGTAGGACTAAGTTGATAACTGACATCTAGATGTTGTGTTTTTCTTGTATTGGATCCACTTTGTATTCCCTTGGTTTTAGACATCTGTGTCTTGCAATCTCCCATAACTACTTTGGGTGAGACTGCATTTGCCTTGTAGGTGTTTCAGAAAGGGCCAGTAGTTAGGGCTTGTTTGTGCGCTCTTGGAGCTAAACCATGGGTCTACCCCTGTGCCAAAAAATGGTTCTGTTGCCAAGACAGGGATCTTCTTAAGGGAATGTCAAGGTGGTTTCCATCGAACACATAGATTCAGAAGTGGATACAAGAACAAGAAAAGGACTTTGCAGAAGCCCAGAACAAGAACCCTAAGATTAACACTGAGGATTGGTTGGGAAGGTATATCTTTACTGATATACACAAGATTTTCTTTGGAGGAATTCATCAGGAGTTATACGAGTGGCTAGCTAGGTTAGCAGGCACCCATTTTAAGATCAGATCTACACCACCTTTGGTTTGGTTGCCGGCGTTGATTAAGAGAGTTGATAACACTGTGTCAAGAGTAGTAGACCATTGGTTTGATAGCACCATTGGAGGATATATCACTGAGTTTGTTGATGACAGAGTAGAATCGTATAGTCAAGTAGAGAGATACTTCTTCAAGGGACCTAGAAGAAAGTTTTTACTATTTTTAAAGTTGAAGATCAATATGCTATTGCATGAGAAGAACATATTGAAGGTACAATAGTTGGTCCAATCGAAAATCTAATGTTCAAGAATTCAGACAACAAAAACGATGCATAGGTGGGACATACACGCAGTGAAAGAATCTTCAGAGAGGTCCCTCTGGTGAACTTGTTCGAATAGAACCACGAACCACTGGTACAAGATGAAGGTTTTTATAGTGGAGAGGAAGAAGAACTGGTGAATGAGGAACATTCATAATCTGGTAGGGATGAAGAAGGAAAGACTGAAGAGCCTCGCCGAGAAGATTCACAAACTTCAAGAACTGTGCAGATCATTGAAGTAAGTATTATTAGTCCCCCTATTGTTTTATAAACATCAAGTAATCAGAGTCACCAGAGCGCTCAAAGAAATGTCACTAGCATTCCACCACGTACTCAGTCAGGAAACCTAGGAAGATCTATGGAAGATGAGATGAGGTTACCCACCTTTAGAGGAGATGGATCTGAATATCCTGATCAATACTGGTTTCTATGTGAAGCGGTGTGGAGTATTAAGAATGTCATTAACGAAGCGAAGCTGTTAAATGAGCTCAGTTTAGTACTACCTTGAGAGACCGTGCACTAAGCTGGTATATGAATTTTTTCCAAGGGGTTGTCCATCCAAAACCATTGAACGAGATAAAGATTGTGTTGATTGCAGAATTCAAGAAACCCAAGTCAAAGTCACAATGCATTAGAGAACTGAAAGACATCAAGCAGAAAGTAGCTGAACCTGTTTGGGAGTTTGATTAGAGGTTTAAGAACTTAACAAGCCATTTGATTTTTCAGATCTCAGATGAGAAGAACAATGAATGGTTCATTGTTTCCCTCTTACCACACATAAGAGTCCCTCTGATGCACTAGAAGGTTTCTGCGCAGGTTAAGGCATTGGAGATCACCATGAAACTAGAATAAACTCCTATGGAAGAATCTAGCTCATGTATGAGTCAAATCTTGAGTCAGTTAACTAGTTTATCTCTGCAGGTCGAAGATATGAAGACAGATAAGGGAAAAGATAAAAGAGAAGATATCTGGTGCATTAGATGCAAATTAGAAGGCAATGACAAGGAGAACTGTCCCCTATTTCACGAGTATTTGGCATCTAGAGCCCCAAGTCCTTTAAATCAAGTTACCTTACCATGGTGCGAGGTGTGTAGAAATAGACATCGCCCCGGTGAATGTTATTACATGAAAAAATATGTTCAGACACCCACAAATATGTATTGCACGTTTTGTAAGTAGGTAGGGCATGATGATAGGGATTGTAGGGCCTATGAACTCATGCATGAAAGGTCAAGGGATATATACAGAATTCAAGGCGAAGTACAATAAGAAGGAAACACTACGCAGTATAATTCTCCGGGAAGAGGAAACTTCAACCCTCGTAGTGGATTTAGAGGAAGAGGTTGAGGAGGAGTTATGTGCCGAGGTAGAGGCCAAATCATTTGTTATAACTACGCACATCTAGGACATTTGGCAAGGGACTGCCAGAAACTTTGTACCACGTGCAGTTACTGCAACTCATTCGAACATGTTATTGAACAATGTCCAACATTGCTGGCTAAGCTTCAGGAAAGACAGGGTGCGAACCTGCAAGTGCAACTGATATACGTTGAACCTTGTGGAGAGGACCCTAGATTTGTTTTTATCACTAGAGGAGGCATTGTTACACGAGAAGACAAAGTGACTCCAAGAAAGACTACATAAGAATCAGGGGTGCGGAAAGTTGGAGAGAAGACACAAGTGTTTCATTCGAAGAAAGAAAAAAAAAATTGAGGAGGCGAGAAAAGAATTCCAGAGAGACTAGGGTTCTTCATCAAAGACACGACCAGAAGTAAGAGAATGTGGAATGCTCTTGGCATTTGATCAGTCTTCTCTTCTCGGAGAATGAAAAGAGGTAAGAAAGCTCATGGAATTCTTATATACTTGTATTAAGTTGATTCAGGATTAAAGCGTTGTACAAGAGCTACAAATTTTAAACAGACAGTACGAACTGGGAAAGACAGATCCCTTGTTGAATAAAGAAGTACAACAAGTCTCTAAAAAGAGAAGGACAAATAAGGAACTGCACCTGATTTCTCAAATTGGAGAGTATGATATAGAATATGTGGTCCTTGACTTAGGGTCAAAGGTCAACGTCATGATGAAGCAGGCCTGGGCACTGATGGGGAAAACTAAGTTGATCTATTCCCCTATCAGGATTAGGATGTATAATAAGCAAGCGATAAGCCCCTTTGGAATATTGAAACATGTTTCTATCGACATCAACGGAGTAAGGACATTTGCAGACTTCGAGGTGATTTAGATAGTTGATGATAGCTGTCCTTACCCTGCACTGTTAAGAATTGATTGGGCTGTCAATAATTCCACTGTGGTTGATTTAAAGAAAATAAGAATGATGTTTGAAGGAGATGGCCTTAGGGTCATTGCACCTTTGGATCCCGATGAATGTCAGAGATACACATAACCCATTAGAGAAGAAGACCGTGCATACGAACTAGAAAAAATATACAAATTAATAGCCAAACAACATGATTACATTAATCCTACAACAGACGAGAACCTAATCTGGTGAAGTGATAGCGCATGTTCATCGGATTCTGAAGAAGCACTCGAGAACTAGTAGAACAAAATGTATGAAGTATCTACAAGGAGATGTGCTAGGTTAACCAGAGAAGTTCACTGGATTGGCACAATAGTAAGTAACTTGCCCACCTTTTATGGTCTAAATCATTTAGAAGCATTCTTGTTGGAATTTGAAGAGATTGTACCAACACAAAAAATATTATTGGCAATAGATGAGGCCTTGAAAGAAACTCCAGCAAGATGGTGGGGGAAACACAAAAACAACATTACAGACTGGGTACAATGTCACACTTTGATGACAGCATGGTTTTCGAAGCAAGTAGAAGGTTGCAGAGTTAGGTACACAGGTCGAAGATGTCCGAAGGACCATGTGCGAAGTTATGAGGAAGCCTAGAGCAAAATTCCTCAAGAGCAGTGGGTGCACAAATTCATCAACACACTAGAAACAACCCCTATCAATTGGCATCTTCAAGAATAATTATGCCTCATCACTACAGATTGGGAAGGTATGACTCAGAACTTTGTAACTACATTTTTGTTTGAAATCCAATATCCTTTAGTGGATCAAGCGTTATAGATTGTAAGACAAAAATTATTTGAGGAGGCACCTAGCCTCCCCTTGGAACAAGGAGAGGGCAAATGGAATGCGCCTCTCCAGAAACTGCAAGGCTGTTACAATATCAATGCCGACAAAGACGATGATCCTAGGAAGGTGAACATCACCGAAACAGAAGGCCAAAGAGACATAGAAGGACCAGGAATTGAGCTACCTTTCACTGGACAACCAATTAAAATTAAAAAAAATCAATATTGGAACAGAGAAAAAACTGAAGCTTGCAAATGTTGGAGATTATTGGGATGTTGCCACTATTGACAAGATCACAGAGTTACTACATGAATATCAAGACTTGTTCCCAACCAATTTCATTGATATGAAGGGCATTAAAGGGCCCATGGGAGAGATGAGGATACCTTTGAAACCAGATGCAAGGCCAGTCAAAAAGAGACCCTACATATTGAACCCTAAATAAAAGGAGAAAGTGAAGATTGAACTCGACAGAATGTTGGAAACAGGGATCATAGAACCTGTTGAAGAGTCAGAATGAATTAGCCCTATGGTGGTGCAGGATAAGAAGACTAGAGAGATTAGGATCTGTGTGGATCTCAGGAAGCTGAATGATGCCTGTTTTCATGACCCATTCCCTACACCATTTACTAATGAAGTGTTAGATAATGTAGGAGCACATGAGGTATATTCTCTTATAGATGGATTTTCAGGATACCATCAGATCCAAATTGCCAAGGAAGATCGCCATAAGACCACATTTGCAACAGAATGGGGATCCTACCAGTATACAGTGATGCCCTTTGGATTGAAGAATGCCCCAACCATCTTTTCCAGGGTGGTGATTGAAGAATTCAAGGAGTTTTTATATAAATTTCTGGAAGCATATTTTGATGATTGGATTGTTTTTAGCTTATTACAAAATCATACTGAATGTTTAAGACTAATGTTGGATAAGTGCATGCAGTTTTAGTTTTCCTTGAACTTGAAGAAGTGCATCTTCTTTTCACCCTTTGGAGTGTTGTTAGGTCATATTGTGTGTAAGTAGGGACTGTTGGTAGACCCATCTAAGATTTCCATTATAGTTGATTTTCCCCCTCCTACTTCATTCAAATAGTTGCGCACTGCGCTGGGACATACTGGATACTACAAGAAGTTCATTAAAGGCTATGCACAGATCATAGCACCCATGGAGAATATTTTGAAGAAATACTATCATTTTGATTGGAAAGAAGAATTCCAGCAGAGCTTCGATACACTGAAACAAAAAATGGTTACTATGCCTATCCTGGTTTCCCCAGATTGGAGCAAGGAATTTCACATGCATGTCGATGCATCTTATATTGCATTAGGCATTGTGTTAGCACAACCGGGAGCTGGAGACATTGACCACCCGTTAGCCTTCTCTATCAGGAAGCAATAAAAAACTGAGATTAATTACACCACTATTGAGAGAGAAGGGTTATCCATGGTGTACACGCTACAAAATTTTCGCCACTACTAGTTGGGAGGTCACTTTAAATGTTTACTGATCACTCCACGCTGAAATACCTAGTCAACAAGTCAGTGTTGGGGGGGAGAATATGCAGATGGCTTCTACTATTTCAAGAATATAATTTTGAGATCGTGTTTAAGAAAGGGAGAATGAACAAAGGACCTAACCACTTTTCAAGGTTGGAACATGGAGAGGATCCTACTAGTCTGGAGGATACAATGTCGAATTCATAGTTGTTGGTCATTAGAAAGATTGATGATCACTTCGCCAATATAGTCCAGTTCCTATCAACAGGAATGCCACCTAGTGAATATACAATCACCCAAAAGAAACAACTAGTAGTGTGCACTGCAAACTTTTCACTTATAGCCGAAAAGCTATATAAAATGCAACCTGATGAGATCCTGAGGAGATGTGTTATGGAAGTAGAATGACCACTGATTTTAGCAAAATCTCATGAAGGCATCGCAGGATGACACTACACAGGAAAAGCAACAACACAAAAGGTTCTTAGAGCTGGCCTCTAGTGACCTACTTTACACAGAGATGCTAAGGACTACTACATAGCCTGCGATGTATGCCAAAGAGTTGGGAAACCATCCAGAAGAGATGAAATGCCTTTAGCACTGCAACTGAACTTACAAGCATTTGAGAAATGGGCCATTGATTTTGTGGGACCTATAAACCCACTAAGAAAGCGCATAGGAGAAAGGTACATAATCACTGCGACAAAGTACTTGACCAGATGGGCCGAAGATTGAGCAATTAAGGAATGTAGTGCAACTACAGCTATGCACTTCATATTTGATGACATCATAACCAAGATTCGATGCCTGAAGATCCTTATGAGCGATCAAAGCACACATTTCTTCAATAAGACCGTTGAAGCCTTGACTGAGGAATTTGCAGTCCATCATCAAAATATCACACCCTACCATCCACAAGTGAATGGGATAGTTGAAGCATTCAATAAGATCTTGGAGACAACACTGATGAAGATCTGCTATGTAAACAGGGATGATTGAGATTTAAGAGTACCAACAATACTCTGGGCCTATAGAACCACTTGCAAGGAGCTAACAATGCAAACCCCCTTTAAGTTGGTTTATGGTCTCGAAGCAGTTGTCCCAATGGAATATTTGGTCCCAAACTTAATAATCACAACCTTTACAGACATGGATGACACTAGCATTGTTCAAGAGGGGCTCGCATAGTTGGTCAAACTAGAAGAAGATAGATTTATTGCAAGATTCCATCAACAGGTACAGAAGGGAAGAGAAAAGGCCTACCATGATAAACACATCAAGAAGAAAGCCTTCAAATAAGGAGATTTGGTATTGGTATATGACAACAAATTCATGAAGCATCCAGGGAATTTCAGAACATATTGGCTGGGGCCATATGAAGTTGTCTACGCCACAGAAGGAGGAAATGCATAGTTGAAAACCTTGAATGAAAAATGGAAGGAAAGTTTGGTGAACGAGAGTCGGTTGAAACTGTACTATGACAACTAGCTGCCTCGTAGCCATCCATAAGAGCAAAAGAGGAAGGGTCTAGGTACCAGGTGCAGTTGAAAATGGGTAACAAAAATAGAAAATATAGTCTCCACACAGTGGGGGAGGAGAGAACATAAAGAACAGGCTACTCCGCACAACCTGAGGTCGAAGAAAAATAGAAGGTTTATATTTGAAGTGCCTTGAGACGAGTCACAGGTGAGTGTTGGGGGCCTGTTGGCCCTTGGGTATGAAATTAAGTGAATATTAAGGAAGAAAAGACAGAATGTGAATTGCATGGAAGACATAGTAACTAATATTGGGTAGAAGTGAGAAGAAGAGCAGAAAAGATGGAGCAAAGTAAGAGAAAGCAAGTCATTGAACAAGGAGATCAAGGATGACAGATCAACAAGGAAGATGGATCGTGGAAAACTCAACAAGTGGAAAAATCCACCGTTGGATGCTTTGGAGCACCACGTGAGAAGGAAGGAAAGACAAGCTAGCGAAGCCCTAGAAACGTGGGTCAAGTTGACCTAGTGTTTTAGACACCTAGGGTTTTTGGTATCTAGGGTTTTGACACTTAGTTTTCGGCCTAAGGCTGTCGGTGAGTCATTGTAATGTATAAATAAGAACCTAGATGAGGGAAGAGGGGTTGGTGAACAGTCCCAAGTCTGTTATTGTTATCAGTGATCATTGTATTGAGAAAGAGAAGCATTGAGGAGTGAGGGAAGTTTGTGTTGTAATATCTTCATCTGGGTGCGAAGATCAACCCTGCAGCTGGGTGCACAGGGAGGGAAGACAAAGAGAAAGAGAGAATATCTTCTAGCTAAGAGCACAAATACGAACTGTATGATTTCATATTAATATATTATAAAGAACAGTTATGTGGACGTATCCCTAGGGAGAGGGTGAACCATGTATACCTTGGTGTTGTGTGTGATTGATGTGGTGTTCTTTTGTTCTGGATATATTGTTATTCCATTACTGTGTTATATCTGACAGATAAATGTGCAAGGTAAAACTAACTTGATAAATGACATATATATGTTGTGTTGTTCTTTTATTGGATCCACTTTGTATTCCTGCAACCCCCCATAACTACTTCGGGTGAGACTGCATTTGCCTCACAGGTGTTGCCGAAAGGGCCAGTAGTTAGGGCTTGTTGGTTCTCTCTTGGAGATGAAACCTAGGTATTCCCTTGTGCAAACACTCATCATATGTTTTATTCAAACACTTTTACAAGTGTGAAAAGAACAAGGTCGCTCGACCATCTTTTCATGTTTAGGGAACTTGAAAAGAGCTTAAAGAATACTCCATAGATTTCATTTTTCTTGTTGCCAATACGAGTTCAAAAAAAAGACAAAAGACTACTCAATTACATTCTCATGGTTTCACGAGCATGAGAAAGAATTAAGACTCTGCTCAAAGTTTTTCCTAAAAAACCCTAAAAGGATCTGTACATGCAAAAAATATACAAAAACAAACCAAAAAGGGGTGGACCCTTCTTCCAATGTCTCATCTCTAGACTTTTTAATTTGCAAAAGTTGACACTTTCCAAGTTGTTAAGACTTTAGGGCATGGATAAAGTATAAAAATAATATAATTTGCAAATGAAAAGTGATAAAAGACAATAAAATAAGATAAAAACACCATTTTACCATTTCATTTGTAAGTTTACCCAAATAGTGCTCCAAATCCCTTTTTCATCCCAATTTTCGACTGTTGATTACAGAGCATGTGGTGGATCATTTCACAAATCGTCTCCATCAAACAGGTAATATCCTTCTCATTCATCTTTTCATGGTTTCAAAATTGATATTTATTGGTTAAATTTATGATTTTGGGTCAATTTTTAGGGGTTACGTGTGCGTTGAGGTCATCACAGGTTCCCTATATTGTGAACCGCGACGATCTAGGATTGTCGCAGGTGACCCTATAGGTAAGGTATGACGACGTCGCACTTCACAAATGCGCATCCTTGTGATGGCCGCAACCAAAGATTTAAAAAAGATAAACATAACTAGAAAAAACCATAGGAAAGAATTTTACGTTTCTAATCTAATCTTATGGTTCCTTGGTCAAGATGCTAGAGTGGCATGAGCGAGAGCATGAAGAAGATTATTACTTCACCATGAATGACTTGGGAATAGTTATGTCTCTTAGGTAGTGTGAGTTACTAAAATTCTTCAGGATTTAGGGCATGAGAGCCCAGATGAGACTACTAGAGTACTTGGTTCACATGTGGGATGTGAATGAGAAGGAATTTGTGTGGGTGTCCACACACTCACAATAGATATCAAGGATATATATTTTCTAATAGGGCTATCTCATCCTGGTTCACTTCTGTCACTTACAGGCAACAAGGGTGGAGGTGAGCCTATGGATTACTATGTCTGCCATCATTGTGTGATAGGTACTGAGAAACATTGCAGCAAGGTAGCTATTAGGGATGTCCGAGATTTGCCTTTGCTGACTATCCTTTACACTATTACTCGCATGGCAAGGAGTGTAGCTCCTCATATTGATTTTCATAGCCATTTTCAGTATGCCATAGAATGCATAGAGCCCAGGGTCTTCAACTGGTGTGAGGGGGTCCTAAAAAGCATGAAGAAAAAACTTACCAAGTACCGAAATGGTGGGTTAAAGAAATTTGGATATGGGTCTATTTTGGTATCCTTCTTTTTGGAGAGGGTTCATGTCCTACGTCTCCAGGTAGAGTGTGGTATTCCTGCTCCACAGGATCCAAAAATGAAGAGGTGGGTATATCTCATGGCTCGACATGGAGGTTTTCCCATCGTCAAGTACAACGATGTCTTCTTCTAATGGTTGAGGAATCAAATGCTAATGGTGGAATATTATGCATATGCCAGGGTAGATTTTCGTGGAGATACAAATCTGGATCTTCTTGACGGGTCCCAGTGGGGGAACATAGATAAGAAGGAAATTTTTTGTTTATATAATGTTTTTGTTATTTTAATGATATAACATGTTTTTTGTTTTATTTATCCGATGACTAATCGAGTGCTCTCATCAATGTAGATGTGGGACCTTATTGTCTGCCAAGATCATCTCCCATCCAGAGGCAGAGAGAGAGAGGTGTTGTAGCAGGAGTGGCTTTCGCAGACCTCAAGGTTGTAGGAAAAAAACCTGGAGGGACCAACCATGCATGTCCTTGATGCTACTGTGGATGAGCTCCCTAGACACTACCAACTCCACACAGTGGGCATGTCCACATATATCGGTTGACTGATATCTAGAGTAGCACGAGAAGTCACTTGTTATAGTGAGCAACATCCTTGATGCTTTTTGCATATGAAGTTGCGAGCTTCAAATTTTTGATATTTTGGTCTCCGGACAAAACACTTTTTGTAAACTTTTATCGTTATAAATATAAAGTTCGTACCGACTTACTTGTTTTTGTAAAAATGTGATTGGATTTACAAATGTCTCAAATGTCTATCTAACACATAATTAGCCAATGCATCTGTCAATGTATTTAGACATCTAGGAATGTGTTGATATTCAATGTAATCAAAATGTCGTTCCAAGAGGTGAATTCATAAATATACCCGTAACAAAGTAGGAATTCAGATGGAATAAATGTTACTCAACTGTAGTACTACTAACTATGAATTAAGTCATACAATAAGATGACAGATTCCAAGTGAAACAACGTTAGTTAATAACTTGATAACTGCACTGTATTATGAGATATTATTAGTTGCACGACCAAGGCAAACACCATGTAGACTGATCAATTCATCCATAGGTACATAGATTGCCCAAGTAGCAGATGCTAAGTTTTGAGTACTGTGACTAGCGCCAACAACGAAGCCAATATAGGGTGTCGAAGACACTGACATCTAGAAACCAAACACAATGCAAGGTAAGAAACCAAAAGGTGGAACCAAAAATGAAAAGAGCACACAAGAGTATGATACACTAAAAATACACAACACTCATGCAAAAAGGATTTTAAGCATAGTACTTCTTTAATTAAAGCCCATTTCTAGGTTCACTCAAAGGAATTCCATCATAATATACCAACTCATAAGCCCCTTTCTCCAACACTCGTTTCACAATATAAGGACCCCGCCACATGGGCTCAAATTTACCAGCCCCTAGTAAGTCATGATCTTGTTCGTAAAGGAGAACTAGATCACCTTCAGAAAATACACGTGGTTTGACATGCTTGTCATATTGGGATTTGAAATGCTTTTTCTAAGTTTTAATGACTAAGGCAAGATCACGACAGGTTTCATCTAATTGCATCAAATACAAAAGACGTTCCTCTTCAGCTGAGGTGTTCGGGAGATGTTCGACAACTAGTTTCAAAGACGGGATTTCACATTCAATTGGAAAAATTGCTTCAATACCATATACTAATTGGAAATGTGTGAATCTTGTGGCATACTTAACAAATGTCCTATAGGCACACAATGTTGAGAACAACATCATGTGCCAATTTGACTTGTGAATTCCTACCATTCGTCGAAGCATAGTAGTTAGAACATTGTTAATTTCTTCAACCCGGCCATTGGCCTGTGGATAATGGGGGGTTGAGTTTTCATGTCGAAGACCCAACTTCTCAGTAAGTTCAGACATCATGAAATTGCGAAAATGACTACTGTGATCAATAACGATGGCTTGACGGACACCAAATCTAGTATGATATGATTGAATATGAACAATGATGCAGTTTTCCCAGTATTATCAAATGTAGGCATCACCTCGACCGACTTAGTGAAATAATCCATAACTACAATAATGTATCCATTCCCCCCGACCGAGTGAGGGTTACATTTCATGAATTCAACACCCCATTTAGCGAATGGACCGATGGAAACTACAGGGTGAAGAGGAGAAGGGTGAGATCGAATCTTATTGTTGTAGGTTTGAAAAGCGTGGCATTTTTGGATGATAGTAATGCAATCCTCAAACAATGAAGGCCAAAAATAACCAGCTCGTAAGATCTTTTGGGTAGTGGCATACCCAGACATATGACTGCCACAGGATCTAGAGTGACAACCATTCAAAGCTTTCTCAGCTTCATCGTAGGTGAGACATCATCGAAATATGGAATCAATAACACGACCATAAAGGGTATCACCAAGGATAATGTATTGACGATCTTGATACCAAATACAATGATGATCTGTACTAGAAATATCAGGCTGGAAAGTTTGGGTCTGGAGATAGATGATAATATGTCTGTACCATATGTCCTCAAAACTGATTAGAAAAAGGGATTCGTCGGGTAAGGAATCCTCTGCCACAGTTTTTGTCTTAGTAGAGGGAAGGTCACATATCAATTCGAAAAAAACCTAATACTTCTTTGACTTGGCACGTTCAAACTCCAAATCAAACTCCTGGAGAATGACTATCCATTTAGAGTAATTCCCCCCCAACAATTTTCGAGTAAGGATGTGTTGCATGGGGTTGCAATAAAAAATAAATGTGGTTCTGTGTAATAAGATGTAGTGACGAAAACGTTGAACAACTTGAACAACTACCAAGGCCAGTTTCTCCATATGTAAATATTTGGTTTCGGTAGTAATGAGACTCTGACTCAAATAGTAGGTAACATGTTCATCGTGTGAATCATCCTCTTGGACTAAAACCATAGCAATGATAGAGTCCGAAGAAACTAAGTACATGAAATAATCTTGACTATAATCAGGTGGAAACAACAGTGGTGTATGGGTTAAGGAAAGTTTCAAAGCTTCAAAGGATTTGTTTGCAGTCCTCCCATACAAAATCATGACCTTTCTTAAGAATCCGAGTAAATCCTTTTGTTAGTTCAACGTAATTGGGAATGAATCGACATAAAAAGTTTGCCTTCCCTTGCAAACTTTGGAGTTGGCATAGAGTGGAAGGAGGAGGAAGATTAATAATAGCCTCAACCTTCAAGGGGTCTAATGAATCCCATGTATAGACACGATAAAACTAAGAATTCGTCTAGATTATACATAAAAAACACATTTGTGTGGATTCAAATGTATGTGATAATAATGCTAGCATAGGAAAATGGCCTGTATATGTGTCGAGTGATCTTGACGATGCATGGAATGCATCGATAGATCATCTATATAGGGTTGTACGATGTGCTTAATGTTGTGGAAAGAGTAAGACATAGCATGCTGAAAATTCACTCCAACGTTTTTGAGACCAAAAGGTATTTTTCGGTATGCAAAGGTTCCCCAAGGGAAAATAAAATAAGTCTTATGTTGATCCACAGGTAAAATATTGATTTGATTATAGCCGGAGAAACCATCCATTAAGGAAAATATTTCACTCCCGGCACAGTCGTCAACAATCTGGTCAACGAAAGGGGTTGGATAATTGTCTTTGGGACAAGCTTTGTTTATATCCCTATAATCTACACAAACATGGATCATGCCTTGTTTCTTGTTAACCCGAACAAGATTGGACACCAGATCGGTCAAATCCACAAGATAGACAAAGCCAACTTTAAGAAGTTTTTAAACTTCAAGATTAATAGCAGCGACTTTATGTGGATGTACTGGGAGAATTCTCTACCGAACAGGTTTAGCATCCAGGTAAGTCTTAATCTCATGCACAAAAATATCAGGATCGATACCAGAAATTTATTCATAACTCCAGGAAAAAACATCACAAATTTCTTGGAAAAGGGTTTGATAAGTGCGAACCTCATCAACATAACATGATGCACCTATATGAACATTTTCCACGACTTCGGGTTTAATCGATATGTCAAGAGGAGCGGTAGGTGAAATATTACTCAAGTTCCCTTCACACAAAACATCGTGTGTTGATTCAGGAATAGAGGAAATAACAACAACGATAGACATATTCAAAACTCGTTGGTAACTCTTTATGGTATCACGTTCTAGGAGGAGAATAGAACGATGATTCCCATTGTCCCATGGAGTATCTTCCATATACATGACCATCATGATCATCTCATCAGTAGGAAATATCATGTGGAACAGATTAGGAGATGTATCACTAAGAGAAGGAGGATAAGGAGTTGTCAATTGAATAGCTTGATAAGCCGATTCCACTGGACTTAAAGGCATTCTGTCGCCATAATGAATATATTCACTAGAGCTAGGTACTATCCATGGGTCATAAGACTCAGGGGTTTCATGAACAAAGGTCGATATCATGTTAATCGAGGCGAAAAAAGGAGGAGGAATATCAAGTGGCAGAATAGGAAATGTACCCATCATGGTTGAATCTTATAAAATACCCACATCGACATTCTCATAACCAGGATGTGTTTTCGAAATAAAAGGTATGTTTCTAGCACGTGAATCAGAATTAAAGAAGGCGATTTGATCAACAGTAATGAATTTTCCTTGGTGTGGGAAACGTAACACACGGAAAAGAGTAGAAACAATTGCGTGCATGGAATCAATCCAACTACGGCAAAGTAGAAGGTTGTAATCGAGAGGTGAATCAAAGACCTCAACCTCAACATTAACCGCTTTACCTTCTAATATAATAGACAATGAAGGAAGAACACCATAAGGTTTAAAACCTGTACCATTAAAATATTTAAGAGTATTGTGTGACTCGGTAAGGGCAGGAGAGCCAATATCTTTCCAACAAGTAACGTACATAACACAAGTCAAGGCTCCTTCATCAATAACAGTTCGAAAAATATTCTTATTTTCCACAACAAATTGGATATGAAATGCTAATTGAGGAGGAAGCCTTGGAATATGATCTTCCAAGTCAAATATTATCAAATTGGTGTCAGTAGGATCAATTCCACCAATAGCCTTTAACAATGCCGTCTGTTGACTAGGAAATTTTTGAAGGACTTTGAGAGCCGACATCGCAGAGGGTGATTGCTCAAGGTGTTATACAATACTATAGTTTTGGGTAGCACGTGTGTGAGGATTAAATGATAACTTTCTAACAATGCCTTTGGGAGGAGGATGAAGGACTGTATCTAGGCCCGATCATTCGATATGAAGAGGACCATTTGGAGGTGAAGTTGGTGGAGAAGGTTGAACCAACGGAGGTGGTAAATAATCAAATTTCTCTTAGAAGGAGAATAATCTTTGGCTTGAGTTGTGACTACAACTTCGTTCTTCTTGGATTCACCAGTACACATAAGTACATAAGATGTGGTAGAGGGAGAAGTTTGGTCATTAATGACCAATTGGGCCTGTTGTTGAGAAGGAAACGATTGTGACAAGGTGACGGGTGTAGAAGGATTCCCGATCCCTTGCAGGAACTTAGTAACCTCAGAATGTCGTGGAAAATCTTTCGTATAATGATCCTCACCACAGATAAGGAAAGGGTAATGAGGTTTATGTTTGTCCTTGTCATCAACAGGTTGTGTTTTGGTTTTCTCAGATTGTTGATTATTATTTTTGTCCTCCTTATTCCTACCCTTCCCTTTCTTTTTATTTTTATTTTTACTGGTAGGTGTATATTGAACTAAATTAACTTCAGAGGTTTTACCGTGGGAAGGATTCAGATTAGGAGTATTTTGTACATTAGAGGTAGTGGACTTGGGATTGGTATGACTGGCTTGTTTAGACTGAGTCTCAACATGAAAAGTGTCAATCACACCATCAACATCATGAGAAGCTACTGGAGGTGTTGGGGTAGGATTCGTAGAAGGACAAGGAGCATCAGGGATCAAGTCGTATAGTGTGCCCGTTTACGAATAAATGAGATCTAGATATTGAGAACGACTAATTGCCTGTTGTTTAGTGACGACACCACCCATGGAAACATCACGATATATAGGACCAATGAGTGATTTCGTAAACCACTTGGACAATAGTTGATCAGGAAAGGGAAATTTGATTAAGCGTCTTCTCCTCCTCCACTCATGGATATGATAAAAAATATGAGTGGAAGAGGATTGTTTAAATGAAATCAAAATTTTAGTTCTTGTCTCATATCGAATTGGAAATTGGTAATGTGTTAAGAAATCCATGGTTAGGGTATTGAAGTCATTAAATAATCCTCATGGTAACTCAATATACCATTTGGCTACCGAACCCGTGAGAGTTCGTTGGAAAATTTGTAATCTTATAGAGTCATCCATCAATGAGTTGGACGAGCACCAAAGATGGAAAGTCATGACGTGATTATTTGGGTCTTCTCCTGGTCAACCGTCAAACTTAGGAATGTCATATGGTAATTTGGTCGGTATGATGGGCCAATAAGGAGAATGAAAAATAGGATAATTCAAAATCCTAGATAAATCCGGTAAATCCAAAGTAGCAAGAAATGGCAACTGTCTATTCACTTGAGGAAACTGGTAATTTTGAGGAAGTAGTCCCATAGGTATACCAGTAGGACCATAAGCAGTTTGTAGATAGTTAGATAGTCCTGATAGATTTGGTTGTGGAGGGTTTTTATTAAGTAAGCTCCCTTGGAAAGGAGCATTAGACTGAAAATTTTGACCACAAGTAGGATTCATAGAACCTAGATATGGTTGTCCGAGATTAGGGGTACAAAATAATTAACTTGATGATGTTTCCCCCCAGATGATTATTGATTCCATTGGAAAGGAATATTCCAAGGTTGATATTGTAATGAAGGTATATTTTTCCCATAAATTGGGTTATGGCCTACAACTTGAGGTTTCCCCCCAAGTTGAGGTTGTCCCCCAATTTGAGGTTTCCCCCGAACTTGAGATTTCCCCCCAAATTGAGGTTGATCTCCAACAGGAATCTGAAAAACCAAAGAGAAAAAATGAATGATGCCTCCAACTGGATTGGAGCTACTAGGGCCAGGATGATTAGATCCTCTAGGTGAAGGTGGAGGAGGAACATAAGGCCCTCCAGAGAGAACCTGGGTAGTTGTAGGAACAAAATGACTAGCAGGAGGAACAAAAAGATTAGACCCTTCGGATGGATTATGGGCAGGAATAACAATGGAAGTATTCAAAGCATTATACCCAGGGGGAAGTGACGGATTTTATCTAAGAGGAAGTGGTGTTCCAATAGGAGCTTGAGTGATAACCACATTTCTAGTAGAAACATGTGTAGCTTATGGGACCATGGTAGAGTTTGCGATCTGGAGAGGAATAATCGAGTGAGAACAAATCAATAATTGGTTTGAAACTGTGACAACGTCACTGGTTGTGCCAATAAAATGATCTAAAGGTACTGTATAAGTAGTGGAAGTCATAGGCGTTTGTGATGCCAGGAATGCTAGTTTATCAAAAATATCATGTCGCGAAGAAGTTCTCTGAAAATGATGGGCAGGGATAGAGCTAGGATTAAAAGTTCCAGTAGTGTGAACCAGGGTTCTAAATGACTCACTCTGAAAAAGTGAATCATCTACACCAGACTCTACGTTAGGTCGAGTAGTGTTGGCAGCCAATCATTTTTTTTAATTGCTCTTAAAAAACGCTGCCTACACCCCTTGTCTCATTAATGAAAAATCATTGTCGCATTGTGCTTCTAGGCATTTGTTTCATCTTTCGACAATTGCAATCTGGTCTCGATTTGATTTTCACAACTGTAAGTGTGAAAATACCTTTTTCATCGTTTGGACCATAGTCGTCTTTTATAGATTTCTCCAAAAGACACTTCACCATTGGTTTATCACTTGACTGTTAAAGATTTTCTCGAACTTATTTCCTTGAGCATTATCTTACCTTGATTGTGCATGTGAATATGTTTGATTGCTAAGCCTTTGGGCATAAAAATTTATTGGTTTTATTCTGAAAGTTATAATGGATTTGGTCTTATTGCTTTTATCCTTATTGCTATGGACCTTTCACTCAGCTATTATATGAGAAATTTTGGATCATAATGTTCTCAAAAATTTGGAATGCAAACATTTCAATGTGCAACGAATACATGGGTAAGTTTATGAAGTCAATTCAAGAAATAGCAATGGTTTGAAGGCGTATGGATTAATCATATTGGAATTTACAAATCGATGCTTGGTATATTATTTGGTAAGTTGATAATACATTGAAATGATTCATATTTCCAAACTTTGTATTGGCATCGATTAATTTTTAAACCTTGGTGATTGAACAATTCATTGACATGATACACGATGGATATGGTGGTGGATCGAGCTGTACACTTGGCATGAGTATAACACATGGTATTGGTTCTGCTCCAGTTGATTGGCACATTAATACGATTACACACCTATTTGCTGGCAGATACGCATGGTATAAACGATTATGTTTTGATAACACTGTACTCAGTCAATTAATACAGTACGTGGCGGTGGTAATCCCACCACCTTCGCACACATGCAGTTAATTACGGTCTATTCGAGCTTTGAAGCCATCAAACATATCATTTTTCAACTTTATGCATTGTTTCATTCAGTGTAAACCCTACCATGTACAGAGGTTATGGCTCCTGTCGTAAGGGCCGATCCTAATGGGTGCCAAGCATTGTTGACATTCAGTGGTGCATGTAGCGACCTGGAACAATACGGGTGGCTTGCTTTCATAAGGAAGTTTGATGGCTATGACCTCACAGTAGCTCGGAAATTTGCGTTGTCGTTTGATGGTTGCCGAGCCAAAGTGGGAGATGTCCAGCTTGAAATTACTGAAGAATTTCTCAGTTTGGCAACTAGCTTGCCTGCCAAGGGACAAAAATGGTCGAAAAGCTGCAAGGTAGATGATGTCCCATGGACATTACTGTTCCAATCTCGCACAGTGAACTCATGCGACAGAGGGTTACCTGCGAAGATGTTGAAACCCCGCTGGTATGATCTCTTGATGATTATCAAACGTTTCGTTACCTGTGAAGGCAGGTATGGGTTTATTTTCTATTTCCACCTGCGTTTACTAATGATTTTCATGGGTTTTGAATTAAGTATGCCTTACTATCTGCACCAAAGCCTGTTCAAAATGGCTAAACGATACAAGCATAGCCGGGCTGACACTAGCCTCTTTCATGTTGGGTTGATCAAAATGGTTTTATTTTACGAGTTAGGGTTACGTTGTGATTCTTGGCATGATTTCCTCAGTCGTAATGGTTTTGGGGAGTCTAACCCTCCACAGGTAGACAAGCCTATGGTGACCGACAACAAACCTACCCCTGTGCCTTATGATGTTTTATTACCTAGACCTAAGCCCGAGTCACCTACGAAGGCTGTGCCAAAACAAACCGAAGTTTCTAAAGCTACAACCCAAAATACTAGAGCGAAGAATGGTGTTAATACTCGAGGCAAGAAAAATGCAAGATTGATCTCTCGCATGGCAAGGAACAAGTCTAAGATTCCTGGAAAAACATAGCCTATCGTTGTTAGCGAGGAATCTGATTCATACATTGAGCGATTTATCTCTGAAGAATATCCTTACTCTGAGGGATTGTGTAGCAAACCGCCTCACGATTTCGTTAGGAACCTCCCTCCTTGTCTGCGGGATAACCCTGACTTTCCTGGTATTGAGCCACTCCATGAAACCCTTGGGGAATCATCAAAACCCCCTTCTGTTCAGCCTGTTGCTGAACCTTGTGATCAATGTGGGTTATGGGTTGAAAGATACTATTTGGATGTACCTACGTTGCAATCCTGGATCTATGAGTTGGAAAACCAAGTGGCAATTCTCACTGGTCAGAATGCAAAGGTGCAACCTTCCGATAAGAAGCAACGAACCACGGGTTCAGTCCTGTTCAAAAACGTCGAGTCTGCCACTGCAATTATCAATTCAAAATTGACATAAGGCCAAGCAGCTGTGATGGTATATTTTCCTCATTTATATTACTC
>ML778131.1:2254677-2282784 GCA_009831015.1 Picea engelmannii
AAAAGAGTTGTGGGAAGTGTTTGTAAACCCGCCGGGATACTGAACAGGTCCGCTGGCAGTGGTTAAATGCAAGCATGGTGCCAAGACAACTTCCTCGGGGTATTGAACAGGCCTGAAATGAAGTGGCTCCCAAAAGAGCTCACACCAGGGCAAACCCAGAAGGCCCATTGACAACATCAGTTCCTGATCCAGAAAAGATCATCAGCAAGGGCAAAGCTTTGCAAAGAAAGGCTTCCGGATCTGCAAGTGCAATTGATTCAGGTATTCCAACTGATACTCATCCTTTCGTATCTGAAAATCCTTTGGTTGATTCCCCTGCTGAAACCCAAAATTCTCAGGAAATAAACATTTCATCTCAAGTTTCTAAAGTAGAAGAACCTTCTTTTTCTTCTAATATTACTGATTCTGTTCTTGAGATTGACATTTCATCCCACCCAAAAGAATCGAATACAAAATCGTCCCAACATAAAGATAATTCCTCTTCATCCTCTTTTGATTCATCACCTATCAAACCTTCTAAAGTTGTTTTACACACTTACACTAATCTGCCTGTCCTTGAAGAAATTCTCCATGATCTGTCCTCTAAGGGTGAAGAAAATCTAGCTTCGTTGCTTAGTCAGTTTTATAAAGCTTCTTATTTTTCACCTACTTCCGAAACTTCTTCTCAGGGTGAAGTAAGACAACCATTCTATTCTAACTCAGGCAACTCATCTCCTCCATCATCTCCTACAAGTTCCTCATCTCCTCCATTATCTCCTGCAAGTTCCTCGTCTGTATCAATCACCAAGACTGTCATGGCTGCCCCTTTGACTAGAATGGAACAGATCTTGGCAAACATATATGCCCCACTTGTCTTGCCAAATCCCCTGTCTGCCATGCCAAGAGGTGACTACCAGAAATACATGCCAAAATTTACAGGAGCAGGTGAGTATACTGCTGAAGAACACATTGAAGCATTTTATGCTTATGCAGAAAACATAAATATTTCAGAAGAAGATGTGTGGACTAGAGTTTTCGTTCAGAGTTTGGATGGCCAAGCTTGAAAGTGGTTCAAAGAGCTACCCGCAAATTCAATCACTGGCATTGAACAATTAGATGAAGTATTCTTGAAGCATTGGGGAGAAAGAAGAGATCTGTTGTACTACATTTCTGAGTTTGGAAATTTGAAGAGAGGAGATGGAGAATCGGTCTCGGACTTTATCAAGAGGTTCAATAAAATGTTTGGTAAGATCCCTGCAGAGATTAAACCAAACAATGCATCAGCAAAGATCACATTCTCTGTTGCCTTTGATGCAGAGTTTTGTCTTATCCTTAGAGAAAGATGATCAGTCACGCTTGCTTTAATGCAATATGCTGCTCTCGAGGTTGAGTCTAACATTACAGCATCACAGAAGCTCAAAGGAAGGGCCGAGAAGAAGAAGGATGTTGTTGAGCTCTCCTCTTCTTCTAATAGTAAAATGGAAAATATGGCCAAGATGTTGGAGAGTCTGACATTCGAAATGTCCAAATTAAAGGTCCAAAATCAGCAACCAGCAAGAGCAAAAGAGCCAAATACTTTCACCCCGAGAAATCCAAATGCTTTTCCTTATAGAAGGAATAACCCACAAGTTCAGATTCTTCAAAGAGACAGAAACCCAGTTGATGAGCAGAGGATCAGACCACCTCTTCAAAATGTAGTATTGGATGAAGAGCAACAACCATCTCCTGATGAAATTGAGGATGCCGACGAGATAAACTGTTTTGGTGATGAGAGTGAGTCTTCATTCTTGACACAGGTAGATTATGAAGAAGCTCTGATGGATCAACAAATTCAAGAGGCAGGTGTTGAAGGGGCTGTCTACTTGACAGATGATCAAAAGGGTTACAACTTAAGGTCAAAGAAGAATGTTGCCCCTAAAACACCCATTGTTGCTCCTGTGGAGGACAAAGAAGATTCTGCTCCTGTAAAAAGTAAAGAGGTTGCTGCCAATCAGCCTCCAGCTCCGCAAAAACAAATTCTCCCTCCAGCAAAACAACAAAAGAAACAAACTCAGATCCCAGCCAAGGAACAAGTCAGTCTTAAGGCTCCTTCCAATGAGGTAAAGCTTTCAGACAGACCATCCCTCTCTTTCAATTTTGAATCTGAAATTCAAAAGGTTAAGATACCCATGCCTTTAACTGAACTCATGAATAATGAAGCCTTTAAAGCATCCATATTAAAGTCCCTTGAGCCTAAGACCTCTCCGTCAGATGATTTTTTTAATCTACAAGATGATAAGCCTAAAGTGACCATAGGGCCCATGATAGAAGATCGTGACGATTCTTGTCCACCATTTTACATATCTTTAAATGTCCATGACAAAATCCTTCACAATTGTCTACTTGATTTTGGGGCATCACATAACCTTATGCCTAAGGCTGTGATGGATGAGCTTGGTCTCGAAGTCACCAAACCATACCAAGATCTTTTCGCCTTTGATTCTAGAAAGGTCAGATGTCTCGGCCTCATCAAAGACATGGTTATTAACCTTTCTCAACTGCCAATGAGGAGCATGGTTATGGATGTGGTGGTTGTTGATATTCCACCTAAGTTTGGGCTTCTTTTGTCTCGTTCATGGGCAAAAATATTAGGAGGTACATTGCAGATGGATCTGTCCTATGCTACGATTCCAGTATTTGGGGGGGAAATGAAAAGAATTTACAGGGAAAACCATCTCGCTTATATCATCAACGATGGAAAGATATCCGTCAATCATCCTATCTATGTTGTGGATACGGATTTTGGTTCATGCATCCTTCAGATTGACGATGGTCAAGCAACTCCTATGCAGCTAGTGAAGCCTATTGAACAATAGGCTGAAAGTGAAAACATTGCAGTCTGGACTATGTACTTCGATGGGGCCAGCACTAAAGAATCAACAGGTGCTGGAGTGGTCTTGATCTCTCCTTTAAAGGAGACCATATCTTTGTCTTTCAAGCTCGACTTCAGAACCACTATCAACATAGCAGAGTATGAGGCTCTGTTGTTGGGATTAAATTCAGCCAAAGAGATGGGGATACAAGGTTTGAAAGTATTGGGATATGCAGACCTCATTGTACAACAGGTAAATAGCACCTTTCAAGCTAAGCATGTCATATTAAAAGCTTACAGAGACGAGGTATGGAAGCTGCGTGATTCTTTTTCTGTTTTTGAAATTTCATACATACCAAGGGATATGAATCAACTCGCTGATTCTCTTGCTATTTCAGCCAGCACATTCATTCCTCCCATGCCCCCTAAGCTCAGCTATAAGATTCAAGTAAAATATCGACCCTCCTTACCTGATAATGTCAAATATTGTAAAGTCTTCGAAGATGATGATGAACTCAACAGATTTCTACAAGTGGTGGATGAGTTTTCTGATTTGCACATTGATCAGCAGAATCTTAATGAGGAAGAATCACAAGAACCTAAGCTAAGGAAAAAATTGGGTCAGCATGATATTGTCCAGCTACCCAATAATTACATACCTCGAGGTTTGGTACCCCTGGAAAGGCTATTTGATCAGAATGATGTCCCTTACCAAACAGACAAAAAGGAGAAAGATCCAGCTGTTCAAGAGCATAATATAGGAGGTAAAAGCTAGCCCAAGTTTATCAATTTGTCTTCTGAATTGACTGCTGATGAGAAGTAAAAATAATGTAGTGTTTTGAAGGAATTTTCCGATGTGTTTGCTTGGAAATATAGTGATTTAAATACTTACGATCCCGACATTATTCAGCATAGGATACCTCTTGAAAAGGACACTGTTCCATTCAAGTAAAAACTCAGGCCTATCAGTCCTCTTCTGCTGCCAGTGATTGAGAGAGAAATTAAAAAGCTCCTAGATGCCAAGATCATAGTGCCCTTGAGATATTCCAAATGGATTGCCAATCTGGTGATCGTAAGGAAGAAGAATGGTGAATTCAGATTGTGTGTAGATTTCAGAAACTTGAACAAATGCTCTAAAAAGGACAACTATCCTCTTCCTAAGATGGAACACTTGTTACAGAGGATTTCAGGGGAAAAGGTCATGTCCTTTCTTGATGGATTTTTCGGTTACAATTAGGTTGCTGTCCATCCTGATGATCAGGAGAAGACTGCGTTTACCACTCCTTGGGGGACCTTTATGTACTCCAAGATGCCCTTTGGATTAATGAACGATGGGGCCACATTCCAAAGGGCCATGGATATAGCATTTGTGGGAGAAAAAGATAAGTTCGTTCTCATATACTTGGACGACATTACAGTATTTTCCAGTAGTCATGAGGAGCATTTGAAACATCTGAAAAGAGTATTCTTAAAATGCAGACAGTTCAGGATTTCATTGAATCCCAAGAAATCCCAGTTTTCCCTAAGAAAGGGTAAGCTCTTGGGTCACATCGTCTCAGCTGTAGGTGTAATGATTGATCCAGCACGAGTGGAGGCCATTCAAAAGCTGTCCTTGCCGATGTCAAAGAAGGACATTCAGTCATTACTCGGTAAGATAAATTTCGTTAGAAGGTTTGTACCTAATTTTTTTGAATTAGTCAAACAAAACCTGCATGTTGAAAAAGGGGGCTGAGGTAAAATGGAGAGACAACGCGAGAATCTCTTTTTAGGATATCAAGCAAGCGATCATCGAATCTTTGATTCTGATCAGCCCAGATTACAGTAAGATTTTCTATGTCTTTTCTTTTGCTTCCTATGACACAGTGGCAGTAGTCCTGCTCCAGAAAGACGAGGAAAATTTTGATCATCCTGTGGCCTTCTTCAGCAAGACACTCAGGGATGCTGAGCTAAGGTATGACCCTATCGAGAAACAAGCTTATGCTCTTATAAAAGCTTTAAAATCATTCATAATTTATATCCTTCATTCAAAGGTCATCGCGTATGTTCCTTCGTCTTCTGTAAAAGATGTTTTGACTCAGCCGGATATCGACAGAAAAAGGGCGAGATGGATTGCAAAGATGATAGAGTTTAATATTGAAGTAAATCCCACCAAACTAGTAAAAGGCCAAGGCCTCGCCAAGATTTTAGCAGAGGAAAATCATAAGTTTTTGGATATTAATTTCATAGCAGAAATTTCAGAAAATTCGCAGACAGATCTGGCAGAAGAAGGGAAGCATGACAGTCAGCAAGTGGCAGAGCACTTGGCTTCTTGTGAATGGTATTCTAGCATCATACATTTTCTGCAAAAGCTTGAAGTTCCTCCTGAACTCAGTTTGACTCAAGCTCGAGCTCTCAAGCTCAGAGCTATCAAATTATGCATTTGTAACAATCTGCTATATTGGAGGGACCTTGCTGGTCTGCTTCTCAGGTGTTTGGATAAAGAAGAGTCTGTCAAAGTGATCCATCAGTTTCATTCAGCCATTTGTGGTGGTCATCATTATTGGAAGACTACTGCCCATAAGATCCTGAGGGCCGGATATTATTGGCCTTTCCTCTTCACAGATGTGTGCGCATTCGTCAAATCTTGTGACAAATGCCAAAGATTTATCGGTAAGCAGCAGCTGAAATCTTTACCCCTGAGGCCTATTGTGGTAAATGGCCCTTTCCAGCAGTGGGGTTTGGATTTTATCGGTGAAATAAATCCTTCATCCAGCGGTCAGCACAAGTGGATTTTGGTAGCCACTGATTATTTCACAAAGTGGATAGAGGCGATCCCCACTCGGAATGCTACACACCAAGTGGTCATGAAGTTCCTCTATGAAAATATCTTGAGCAAATTTGGATGTCCCAAGAGGTTGGTGGAAGATAATGCAACAGTGTTTAAAGCAGAAGCATTGGTGGACATGTGTGAGTCAATGGACATACAGCTTGTACACTCTACTCCTTACTATCCTCAAGGTAATGGCCCAGCTGAGTCGTCAAATAAGAGCTTGATAAAAATCATAAGAAAACTGTTAGAAGAAAATAAAAAGAATTGGGATTCCAAATTGAAATTTTCTCTGCGGGCAGACAGAGTAACCATTAAAAAATCTTTAGGAACTTCCCCTTTCAAGTTGGTTTATGGGACTGATGCGATATTTCCTGTTTAGTTAGTGTTTCCTGTGGCTAAGTTCTTTCAGGAAGATCAGACTGAGCAAAATGACATGGTAAGAAGGATGCTGGATTTGGTTGAATTGCAACAAGCTCGGGAATAGCTGGTGGATAGATCAAAAGCACATCATATGCAGATCAAAAAGACGTTCGACAGAAAAGCAAAGATAGACAGTTTTCAGATCAGTGACTGGGTTCTGAAGTGGGACTCTCTTCGATAGGAGAAAGGCAATCATGGCAAGTTCAATTCCTTGTGGACAGGCCCATTTACGATTACTCAGGTTCAAAACAATAACACTTTCATTCTGTAGAATCTGGAGGGTGAGGAAGTGTTCAGTGGCCCGGTAAACGGGCGATTTCTAAAAATTTATTTCGTCTAAGGCTGCAAAGCCTAGACATTGTAAATAGTCTTAGTTTTTATTTTTTCAATAACTCCATGCCCAATGGAAACACTAGCAGATAGTTCAATTTTTAGGTTCTTTTCTAGGAAAGGCATTGATTCCATGGTTCTTGAAACCTCGCAGCGAGGTTTTCATCCCCAATAGAAGCCAGTGTTAACTCCTCAAATAAATCAGTAGATTTGTTTTGATTTTTAGATGATAGGTTGGTTCCTAAATTTGATTTCTAAATTTCTATCAATAGGTTAGAGAGTCTTTATTTCCAAAATAATCTCAAAAGTCATGTTGATTTTGGTTCGTTCAAGAAAAAAACAAAATATCAGGTTTCGGTGGTTTAGGCGAGCCTCCTCTGAGCTCATTAACCACCGAAAGTTTTCATTTTTGGCGGATAAAGGTTCTACGCAGAAGGCAAGAAACCACCGAAAGTGTTTGAACGGGAAAAAAGAAAGATCATGCTTTTGCACGAGCCAGATGTCAAAAATCGGCGCAATGATTAGAAATACAACCGCCGAAAGTTCACCATGCGGGAGATGATGCAAGTTTGTGGCGTCCATCCGAAAGGTTCGAAGCACCTGTGTCCTATCCATTGCATTGATCATTTCAAATCCGCGCAGAGCGGTGATTGCTAGATATGATTGCATGGAGCTTCCCTCCTTTTCAGTGGCATATACATCAATCATCATTACCAGGTCATTCTTTCATTTGGAAACTCAATGTGTTACAATGAAGCCCGAGGATCGCTGAATATAACTACAAGCACGCGATTGTATCAGCAAAATCGTGTTTTAAAAATCCGGATCTCGCGTTCTCTACCGATTGTTGAAGTGTCTCCGAGTTCAGCCAACATCCCGAGTCAAGGAAATCTGGTCGGATTATCAGGTAAGACTAGAAACTATTTCCTTTCAAAGTTTCATAAATACAATTGCCCCCCCAAAATTTGAAGTTTTGGCTTTCCCCAGTTAGACTGTCATTCGAGAGTGGGTCGGTATTTTAGTGAATTTATAAATCCTATGCTCTGTCAATCGATTTCACCATTTGTTCATAAGTGATATCGACTGTATCCCTAGTTCCCAGAACCATTGTTTTCCAAACACCTTGTTTCTCACAGTTTCAAACATAGTCAGCATTGAGCCATGTCAAAAGCAAATCCTACTTTGAGATTCGAAGTCGATGGCATGTGGTATTTTGAAGCTCATCCAGAGGTCGCAGAGTATTTTAAACAGGATGGAGTTTTCACATACTGTGAAAAATTGACAACCTTTCACCAACAAGTGGCTGAAGCATTTTCCCTCTCTTATGATGGAAGGATTGCTAAAATTGGCAGGGAGGAGTTTATTATAGATGAAGTAGCTATTGCCGAATACACAGGGTTATCCAGAACGAGGGACTGTTGGTTTAAAACCTCCTCACCTTCAAATGTCGAGTTCAGGTCGTATCTGTTACCAGTGCATAAAGCTTTGACCTGGAAGAAGGATGTTCCCATGTCCTATCTGGAGCCAAAGTGGCAGTTACTCCTAAGGGAAATTTTGGTGTATATCACCTGTGAGGGGCGCTACAACAGGGTCATGTATTACCATTTTAAATTGCTGAACCATTTCACTGGCAGAGAACACATAAACATGCCTTATTTCTTTCATAAAACCCTGACTAAGATGGCAAGACAGGTGAAAGCCCAGCCTGCCAAAGTCGTAAGCAGATTATCACATCAGGGGATGATTACCCTCCTTGTGAAAGAAACCCTGCAGAAGAAACAAATTGAGTGGGGTTTCTTCTTGTTTTGGAATGAGTTTCAGACAGAAAGACCTCCAGAGATAAAAACTAAGAAGGATAGAGGCAGAAAATATCCTACTCCCAAGAGTAGTCACGGGAGGAGGAAAGGAATCTCAATGCCCATAGATTCTATAAAAACATCACCCAGCAAGAAGGGAGGAATCAAGAGGAAATTACAGTTTCAAGATAAAAACCCTATCAAAGGAAAACACCTTCTCAACCTACCTTATAGTGACTCTGATTCAGAGCAGGGGATGGAAAAAACACAGGACAACTTGCAGATCAAACAGGATGTAAAGTTGAAGATAAATTTACCTTCATCAAATCCTTCAGAGACTCATAGGCAACCAGAAGCCGAAGCCTCCTCAAGCAGGCCTAAGAAAGGTAAGAAAAAGAAGATTAATAAGCTCCTGGGAGAAATTTATGAGATGGAAGTCCTGGAGAGGGTAATAAAAAAGGCAAACACAGACCTCACTGAGAGAAACGTTGATCTGTTCAAAGAGAATCAAACTCTCAGAGAAAAACATGATACAATCAAAGATAGAAACAGAGAGTTGATCAGAGAAAATATGAAAGTATACATGCAACTCAGGGTTCTGAGGCTCAAGCTAAAGAAGTTTGAATCACCAGAGGAGGAACAAACTGGGTTGGACACTTTGGCTAATCTAGCCACAACTATAATGGATGCGCCAGAACTTCCTACACAGCCAGCAAAGGTTCGTAGGTCTGCACGAACCAGGACTGCAGCATCTAAGAAAGCTTGAGAAATCAAAAGAGGAGCAAGGATAAACATTTTTGCAATTTTGAAATTTCTTCAAAGTGCAACTTTCGGTGGTTTAGGTGAGCCTTCAATGTGCTCATTAAACACCAAAACAGGCGCTTTCGGTGGATAAATCACCCAGAGACTGTCCCAGGTAACCATCGAAAGCCTGTGTGTCCAGAATTGAACGAGTTTTTACACAGGTTAGGGATTTTTGATATGAAAAGATTCAGGATCTTTTCCAATGAATGTCTAATGAATTATCAGATTCATCCCAGCAGTTATTTTTGACATATGATGGAGAAAGGAGTTATTTCAAAGGTTATGGACATTTTTAATTAAAACATAAAGAAGGACACCCGACCACATCAACAAATTTGACTTAGTCCCTATTTGAAGTCATCATGTAGCCTTGGAAGGCTGTTCTACACTGCACCAACAACCCACAGAGAGAGAAATCTGGGATTGGCCTCATTTTGAGGAAGCATCCCACTTATTTTGCAACACATTTTGACTTGCTATTTTTAGTTGATTTGATCCATGTTTTCAGGATCTTAGAACTGCCTTGTAATGCTATAAATAATAGAATAGAACATGAACCAAGGGTTTGATTTTGGGTTCTACCATGCTGCTACTGTAATCAAGAGACTTATTCTTATTATGTGAAATATTACAAGCTTCCTTCAGTTGTGTTGTCATATTTTCTCTTTCTTTTCTCTGATATCTTATGAGTGAATGTTCTTTATTGATGCTCATTCAATCTGCAAGTGACTGTCATCTCACTGGTTGATTGTTTTAGTTGATAATCATAAGATTATTTCCTTGGTTATTAAACCCATTGTGCTTGTTTGTATGAAGTATAATCTGGTTCAATAGCTATCTTTTCTACCTTTTAATCAAACCTTGTCTGATTGCATTGCTAGAAGGCCTTGTGAGATTTTATATTTCTAGACAGTCTTGAAAACACAGTCCAGTCCCTAGATATTCATCTTGATCCAAAAACCACATCATTATTCGGAAAATATTCCCCAAAAAGAGTTAGTTACCAGGAATCTCCGACTTACAGCCTAGGAGATTTTCCTGGAGTGATAACACCCTCAACACTTGTAATACAAATATTAGGTGATGTTCATGCTCTTCCTTTGACTTAGAATAGACAAGTATGTCATCCAAGAATACTATGACAAAAGTATCCAAATAATTTCTGAATATACCATTCATTAAGCACATAAAGACAATTGGTGCATTGGTTAGTCCAAATGGAACCACTATGAATTCATAATGCCCATACCTGGTTATTAAGGTTGTCTTATGGATGTTTTTTTCCTTGATTCTTACCTGATGGTATCTTGATCTCAAGTCTATCTTCAAAAATATCTTTTCTCCTCTTAGCTCATCAAAGAGGTCATCAATTCTGGGTAAAGGATACTTTTTCTTTATAGTAGACTTATTCAACTATCGAAAGTCAATACACAGCCTCAAGGTTCCATATTTATTTTTGACAAAGAGTACTAGCTCTCCCTAAGGTGAAACACTTTGGCATATGTACCCTTTCTTCAACAATTCCTCCAACTACATTTGTAATTATTTAACTCTGGCGTGCTCATTTGGTAAGGTGTTTTTGACACTGGGGTAGCTCCTGGCACTAAGTCAATAAAGAAATATATCTCCCTTTTTGGTGGCAACCCTGGTATTTCCTGGAATACATCTTCAAATTCTTGTAGTAACGTAAAATATTCAAGGACAAGCCCCTTTGTATTTTCTGGCTCCTTCACATGGGATGCGTACAACTGACACCCTTTTATGGAAGATCTCTTCAATTGTAAGGTTGAAATCTCCCTTATAGAGATGGGTATTGGTACACCTTTCAAAGTTATCTATTTTCCATCTCCATCAAGACATGTAAATGTATTTTTATGACAATCTAGGACAACATAATGCTTGTCCAACCAATCCATTCTAATTAGAATATCGTAAGATCCCTATGGTATGATATTCAGATAAACACTGGTATTCACACAATTAAATTCTCCTTTTAGTTCCAGTGGCTAGCTAAACCAAACTTGATTTCCCAATATTATGTTTCTCCAAATGTAATCCATCCACTAACTTAGGATCAATGTAACACTCACTTGCTCTTGAATCAATTAAAATAACAACAAACTGATTAAAGATATTACCTTCCACCTCGATCATATTAGATTGGTGTTCTTCTTGCTGATCATCTAAGGATGCATACATTCTTCCCATGTCTTCAACTGTTGTAGCCTCTTGGATGTTGTGCACGGTCTTCAATATGTCCTTTATGTGAGGGAAATCCTTGTACAAGTGATCTTCGTTCCTCCCCCAACATTGGATTGGTGGTCTTCCCCTTTTTTCACAAAGTTGGCTTAGGTTGATGGAAAATTGGTAAGGATTGCTGGTTGTCATTGATTTCAACCATTGGAGAGTGATATTGTAGATTGAATTCAACCCTTAGTGATTGATGTCAACCCTTGGAGAAAGTCTGGTAGCAAATTTCGATAGCACAAAGGTTTGGGTAATGGACCCAAGTTTGTTTTATGTATAACAATATGAGTTTTAATATATTTGAAGGTAAGACTATTCTATATGGATAGTAAATTTCATTCCATTTCCAATGGTATGTAGAATGTCACATAACACCTCACGGTTAGAGAGTTATGGCCATGTGAATGCTACTCAATCATGTATAAACAACCAATATACTATGTACTAAATTATGAGAGTGATTCTCACTCCATCAAGGAAAACAAACCAAATCACAACAACCATACCAATAATGCCTTAAGAATTCACCACACAACAAGAAAGAGTATCCATCAAGACAACTATGTGACCATACCTTTTGAAACAATGGATAGATCTGATATATCTGAGCATTGTAGACCTTCCTGGGAGCTTGATATCAGAATTTATACCCTTTGCATCTTCATCTTCTCAATTTTCATGGATGTACCAACATGTACACAACCTATACACTGTCAGCCTGCATACACCTCACTACATACACACCCTATACACAGTCATCTTGTGTACGCCTAAGAAAATAGGGCTTCTAAACTTCCAAAACTTTCACCATCAATACCTCACACTTACGGAAACTTTGATGCATCCATGAGATCCTCCACCTAATCTCTCTCTCTCAGAATAGATCTTCAATATATGCTCAAGAGATTATTTCACAAGAGACCCTTGCCTCTTATTTATACTTTCCAAGTAGCTTCGTTAGAAGCCTTTTCTAGGTCACTTTGTCCACATAGCCACCTTGTCCAACTTTGCCCAATTTTCCACTTGTCCATGTATCCAATAGCCACTTGACTACTTAACCCATTTTTCTCATTTTAGGGTTAAACTTCTCATAACTACTTTCCATAATTAGAAAGTTTTCCATTTACTTTATTATTTAAATAATCCTCCTTGAATTTGTCACTTCACTTTATTATTTAAATAATCCTCCTTGAATTTGTCACTTCACTTTTTTATTTAAATAATCCTCTTTGATTTTGTCACTTCACTTTAATATTTAAATAATCCTCCTTGACTTTGTCACTTAACTTTATTATTTAAACAATCCTCCTTCTTTGCAATAACTTTGACTTATTTGACCTTTTAGGGCTTCAATCCAACATATGAGGGTCCTCCAACTTCGTAAGGCCATAACTCTCAAACCGTGAGGCGTTATGTGACGTTTCACATACCACCGAAAATGGCATGACAAGCACTATCCATCTAGGATGGTTTCACTGACAATTCACTGATCTTCATCTCATTATTCCACAATTAAGCATGGGTTTCCTAACCATACTTCTAGGATAACTCATCCACAAATCATCTTCCCGTGAGGGCTTTCACCATAAAGGTACCACTTTGGAGTTCACCACAAAGCGTCTTCCTGTGAGGGATTTCACCATAAGAGGACCACTTTGGAGTTCATCCATTTGTACAACCATGACAGGACAATAATGAATCATCTTTACATCAATCCAACTATGCATCATATATCAATGGAAACTCATTGATCCATATGCATATGACTATGACTCCTCTTGACATCAATCCATTGACATCAAGGTCAATACACGATCCATTAATCACAACATAAATATACTATGACAAGAAATTATTCCTTTGACATCTATCCTTTGACATCAATCATTTGACATCAATGACAACATGATCCAACAATCTCCCCATTTGGTATTGATGGAAATACCATCATTGATGTTAACACCAATCATTGATAACAACATGTAGACAAGGCATTGCTCTACATCAATAGTCATATCAATCACATCAATGTGGATGTCTCTCCCTCTTTGACATCAATGGAAAAGGGTCATTCTCCCCTTGGGTCTGCTCCCACTGCTTGAACTCTCCTTGGGGCTGCTTCCCCTGTTTGAATTATTTTGATATTCCTCTGAATAATTTCTCCCCTTTTGTACAAGGATATCACTCTGATGTAATGCTGAAGATATATAGCTCATGCTCCCTTGGAACCATGCCTCTGTCCTTTGCATCTCTATGAACATTTCTCCCCTTGGAACCATGCCTCTATCATGTGCATCTAATAAATCTCTCCCCCTTTGTCATCAATGGAAAAGGTATATTTCCATCCGGGGTTGCTCCCCCTATCTGAACTGTCCTCTTTATGGTGCTTCCTTGTGTACATCTAAGACATATAAGATAAGCATTCAAAAGAATTCATATTGGAGTAGAAATAACTCCAAGTCTCTGGCGAAGATACTCAAATTCTTCCCGTGGAAGTGGTTTTGTAAATATGTCTGCCACTTGTTCTTTTGTGCCCACATACTTAACTCTAATGTTATTTTATGCAACCTATTCCCGTAGAAAGTGATACTTGATTGGAATGTGCTTCGTCTTGGAGTGAATTACCGAGTTCTTTGAGATACTTATGGCACATGTATTATCATATTGGAATGGTCTCATCATACCCAACCTGTATATCTTTCAGAGTTTTTTTCATCCAAAGAACCTGCGTACAACATGTTACTGCTGCAATATACTTTGCCTTAGATGTAGATGAAGATATTGATGATTGTTTCTTGCTTAGCCATGATACTAAACACTCACCCAAGTAGAACGTTGCTCCACTAGTGATTCATCATTCATCAATACAACCTTCCCAATCTACATCTGTGTAGGCAATAAGTGATTGATCCTTTCCTTTTGGATACCATAATCCAAAATCTTATGTTCCTTTGAGATATTTGAAAATCCTCTTTACTACTAATACATGTGATTCCTTTGGTGCTACTTGAAATCATGCCACTTGTCCAACTGCCTGCATTACATATGGTCTGAATGTTGTCACATATAGTAGGTGTTGGCCCTTGACCAAGTTTTGAAGAATACGTGGTCATATTTGACCATTTTTGGGACTTCGATGGCTTGCCAAAGATGGAGCACAACACAAAGCAAAAATTAGGGAAACTAGACCTATTTTTGGGTCCCTTTAGGGTTTTGGGTTAATTTAATGGGAAAGGGATGTCGGCCCATGGGTTCACCCACGTTTAGGCCCATTTTTGAAATCTATAAATAGATACTTAGGTAATGTAAGAAATAGGGGAAGGGGAGAGTAGTACATCTGTGTGATGTATAGTTGATGGCTTAGTGCCAGGACTGGATCTGTGTGATCATATGTATCTTGTAAATGCTCTGTGCATGATTGTGAGAAGATCGCAAGTTGTTTTGTGCTGAAGTGCAAGGAAGAAGGATCTAGCGAGCTGCACAGATCTTCTATCTTGTGCGAAGCAAGGATTGTTGAAGCTCTGTGCTGTAAATGCTTGACTGAGATAATAAAGAAGAAGATCTTGTGGACATAGCCCCAGGGTGGGGGTGAACCATAGTAACTATGTGTATTGTGCTATGTGCTTTGACCTAATGTGTTTATCTCCTTCTTGGCTAAGTGCTTGATGTGATTAAATATATTTAGTTATGCTTTATTCTTCTGAGATAAGAATGAATGTTAGATCTGATATGTAAGATGCTTAGTGTTTGATATGTTGAACCCATTGTATCTAACCGTTCAATTATCTTAGATCTAAGTACTCACTGCGATACTCTGTGTTAATTGCGAAGTGTTGTAAGGGTTGAATATTGATGAATAAACCATGTTAGATGATTGTTAAGTGCTATAATCACAGATCTGTGTTCCAGCTAAGGTTGCAGACATCTAAGTCCTGCAACCACCCCTACCTCTACCTCGGGTGAGCCTTCATCTGCTTCGTAGGTGTTGCCGAAAGGGCCAGTAGTTAGGGTTTTGTTGGTGCACTCTTGAGCATTGAACCCTTGGTCTGCCCCTGTGCCAACAAATGGTTCCGTTGTTGGGACCTGAAACTGTGATTGATGGGAACTAAAGAAGAAATATATTTGTGCAAAATAAGCTTTGTTTGTAGATCTGTTTCCCTAGTGCGTAGTATTCTACTTGACCTGCAAAGCTTTGTGCCAAGAAAGAAAGGTCATATCTGAAGGAAAGAGGTCAGATCTACAAGAAAAGAGGTTGATATTGAAGAAAAGAAGTGAGATCTGAACACTTTGTGCTCTAAGGAAGGTAACAGAAGAAATTTCTACAGAAAAGAGGTAAGATCTGTAAGCTCTAGCCTCTAGTAAAGGTAAGAATAGTTCAAGTTTTAGATCTGAAAGATTTGTGCCCCGTGGAAGCAAATAAGTGGAAATTTTTACTTCTAACGTATGGATTTAGGTATGCTTGATTGTCTCAGCTTAAAAACTAGAGCATTATTATATAAAAGAAAGTTTGATATGAATAGAAATAGTGAAAGATATGTTATACCTATGCATAGAAAACGTTTTTGGACTAACCAATGGATGCAGGACCCTAGAAAGAAACTTTTGTAGGCTAGCCCTTATGATCCTAGCACATAGTACAAAAAGAGTTGGGGATCATTGAAGAGAAAGAGAGGATTAACTCTTTGCTACAATTGCAAAAGACCAGGACATCTTGCTAAGGAATGCCCTAAGAGAAACCCTAGTTTCCTATGCTATAAAGCTATGGACCATAAAGTATTGGATTTCCCTAGAATGATTGCTAGACTTGAAAAAATGAATATGGAACAAGCAAACTTTGAAGGAGATCAAGAGACTAAAATTATAGAAGAACCCCAGAAATAATTAGAGATCATGTTACTGAAAATAAAAGAAACCCTAGATGACCATAAGGATGTCAGTTTGTCAGATATCTTCAAAGAAAAGGATAATATCGAAGTAATAATAGGAGAATTTGACATTGATTGTGCTCTGGATGAGGGAAAACCAATGAACATTATGAAAAAAATCACTTGGGAAACCCTAGGAAGGCCTACTTTGGTCCCTTCACTAGGAACCATCAAATTGTTTAAAGGAAAAATGGTAACCCTATCCGGCAGAATTGCCCAGATAGCTATGAGTACCCATGGAACTTCGACAGAGGAAGAATTCAAAGTTATTAAATTTATTGAGGACCATGCCCCATTTCCAGATTTGTTAGGCAGGATCTGGATTGAAAAGGACCAGATCCGAAGAATAGAAGAAAAGGATGCTCTAGAACAAAAGAAGCAAGAACACATGGAATTTATGTCTAGAAGGATCTCCTACTTGATGAAAGAACAAGAGGACATAACTAAGGCATTGAACACCAGGTACTTGGGTATCGAAGTTATAAGAGCATTAGAGGAACCATAGAAGACCAAAATACCTAATCCATATGATGAAGGAATATTACCTTTGGATCTGAAGAAAGAACCTAAGCAGTGTGAAGTGACTATGTCAAGAGAAGATAAGAATCAAAATGGAAAAAGGATGATCGAGACGAAGATTACTGGGAAAAAGGCTAGGAAGCTAAGTAAGAAGAGGGCCAAAATTGGAAATTTATAGAAGACTCCAGAGGAAACTTCACAAAAGGAAAAATCACAGGAATCGAGCTTCGCCGAGATATCAGAACAACGACCTATGGAACTTCGCCATGGCACAGAAATATAGTCATTGGAGGACAATATAATCGTTCGAATTCTGCTCCGGATGGGTTGAAATGCCTTTATGGCTCACCACTAGACTGTTAGACCATGCCATATGGACAAAACATCAGTTAATGCAGCCTCTTATCCGTTGCAAGCCGACCGTTGCTAAGTTTCCCTACTTAGTTCGTCGCACCACGCATCGAAAATACTTTTGCTAAATGAGAATTTGAGCCCGAAACTTGAGATTACTTCACCCTGTGATCATTTCCTTGTTCCCATACTGATCATTGTAGTCTCTGAATTCATTTTCACACCTGAGCTAGTAGACCCAAGCTTGTATTTCAGATGAGCTCAGCGTTGTTGAGAAAGTAGTTGAAGAATTTTTGATTGACTTAATGGCTGAGAGAGTCATGTCAGAAAGAAGGATGTCTGTAGGTGTGCAAGAAGAATCAATAGGAGGAGTCCAAGCTTATCCCTCCACTGCTTGCGGAGTAGGACCTTCCAGAACCACGACCGAGACAAGAACAAAGAACAAAGACGATATTGAAAATGCCAAGCTGATCCCACGCATTCTGTCTGTTTACATACCACCTTTGAATGGAAAGCTTAACCATGATAGTGTACCTAGAGACTTTGAGTACACCTTGATCACCGCATATCTTCCAAAAGGGGTGCGCGTAGTACGTGCTGACTAGGATAAGCTCGCAACATTGAAATTTAATGATTTTAACCTTGGAGATCGCAAAACCTACATCATGTTAGTTCTGCACAAGTACTTAACCAAGACCAAAGGCAGAAATCCTAAGATTGTCATGCATTCCTAGACCCATAACCTCGCACAGTCCACACTGCTCAACGTAATGAAGATCCCTCACTTCAGCAGACACTAGGAAGTCAATGCATGCGTCAAGTTGTTGATGTCTTGCTACCACGACAGATACTTATAGTTGGACCACCACATCACTATGGATCTGACTCTGATCAATTGGATCACAGGGCTTAGCATGTAAGGCCCTGACCCACAAGACTTTTACCCAGGAAATACCTCAGACTGAGCACTAGCACAATGGATAAAAGAAACTTATGGCAATGTAGAGAAGGGTACGCGAGGCTACAAGGTAGCCTCTATCCAGAGTGGTGCAATGTGCCTTGCCTGTCAGCTGATCACGGGAAATTTAGTTTGTAAGAACAGACCAACACAGGTGACTAGATTCATAGTTGACCTCGCAAGGAAGTGCGTCGAGGGACTACAGATGAATTGGGCACAATATCTTGCAAACCAGTTAGAGATGGATTGCAGAGGAGTGCAAGACCAAGGGTATGAGTTCTACTTTATTTGGTTGCTCATACTCATTTCTTTCATCGCTTGGGAACTGCCAGAGGGAGCCACTTTTCTGGAAATCAAACCTTTTGAACCACTAGCCACAAATTTTTGTACGTTGTGGTACTCCAACGACATGAACAAGCAGTGGTAGTCCAATGTTGTCTTCCACACCTATTTCAACCAACTAAAGAATGCAATTCAGTCTACACTGTAAATCACCCCAAACATACTTCATAGGTTTAGAACTTTGATGAAATCCAACGCGGACTACCACTTCACCTATATTACAGCACACGGTGATGAGCATAAAAAATAGCTCCAATCCTACTACAAGCTGACAGAAGATGACTTGGAGGAGATTACCAACGAATGGTCGGCATACCTCCTTGTTGCAGTGGACCCCGCAGACATGTCCAACGAGGAAATACCTGAAGCTATGCTGGATACACCTAGGCCAAGCAAGACTAAGAAGGATGATGAAGTTGAAGATATCCCTAGCACATCCACGAAGACTACTTCGATCTCACCTACGCAGGGAGGTGATGGTGATGAGCTAGGTGGCACAGAAGTTGAGAAAAAAAAAGGTGAGGTTACTCCACCTAAAGAGGAGGAGGATCCCTCCATGAAAAGAAAGATTACACCACCAAAACCTTCCTCCTGAAAGAAATCTAAGGCCACCCGGACCACGCTTAAAACTACCCTTACCCCGGATGACTTTGACTTCTTAATTGCTGCGTTGAATGATGTTTCGCCAGGGCTCGCAGAAAATCAAGAAGCAAAGTAAGAGGAGATATTCAAATGAATCAAGGGAAAACTCCAAGAAGTGCAACATGCACTCCAATCCAGCCGAGTAGTTTCTACAGTGCGCTTGATAAGAGAAACATCAACAACAGGTGATGGACCCACTCATTTACACTAGATCATTGATCAAGTTGAAGCTCTCTTTCGATGAGCTCAAGAAGACACAACACAAGCCACCTAGGCTTTGATGCAAGCACAGAAAGCACTGCTAGAACAATGGAGTGAGGCAGAACGAGAAAATATTTCCCTGGAAGCAAAGTGGGATGAGGAAAAGGCACAATTGCTAGCAGAGAAACTTGAAGTACAGGAAAGGGTTCACAAAGAACTTCGCTCTGTGACGGTCATAGAAGTGAAGATGGAAGACCGTATCCCACACTAGGTGACCCAACTGGAAGAAGTAATCCAACAAATCCAACAACACATCACAGATCTGGAGCTCCGCACCATGCCCGAGACCCCCCAAGAAATAAGATATCTAAGAGAGGCCACTGTTCCAAGCCCAGTTGGATGATTAAAAACCTTTTCCCTGGAATGCAAGCAGTTGAGCGCTAGAAGCACCCAAACTTATGAAACCATCGTGGAGAATCCATAATTGCAGACATTGGAGGCACAAATCCAAGAAGCAAAGAAGCATGCAGACACACTACAGGCGTAGATAAAGACTTTTACCCCAGTCGAAATAATCAAGAGGTTCGTAGAACATACGCTACAAAGTAAAGTGATGGAAGTTTCCCAACAACTTCAGCCAATCCAAGAAAAGGCATGCTAGCGATTCGCTGAACTTGAAAGCCAGGGAGTTGAACTCAAATAGGTTGTCATCATTGTAGAACAATGCCTATAAGGACCGCTCAATGACATAGTGATCCAGGAATTCACTGAGCAAGAGGTTGTCGCACTGCAGCAGTTCGAAGTAGCTCGAAACATTCGAGGCAGAATTGATCAGATCAGAGTGACTCGGGACGAGTCACAGGTGAGTGTGGGGGTCATGTTTTCCCTTGACCAAGTTTTGAAGAATAATTGGTCATATTTGACCATTTTTGGGACTTCGACAACTTGCCAAAGATGGAGCGCAACATGAAACGGAAATTAGGGAAAGTAGACCTATTTTTAGGTCCCTTTAGGGTTTTGGGTTAATGTAATGGGAAAGGGATGTCAGCCTATGGGTTCACCCACGTTTAGGCACATTTTTGTAATCTATAAATAGATACTTACTCATTGTAAGAAAGAGGGGAAGGGGATAGTATTACATCTATGTGATGTATATTTGATGGCTTAGTGCCAGGATTGGATCTGTGTGATCAAATGTATCTTGTAAATTCTCTGTGCATGATTGTGAGAAGCTCGCAAGTTATTTTGTGATGAAGTGCAAGGAAGAAGGATCTAGCGATCTACGTATAGCTTCTTTCCTATGTGAAGAAAGGATTGTTGAAGCTCTGTGTTGTAACTGCTTAACTGAGATAATAAAGAAGAAGATCTTGTGGACATAGCCCCAGGGTGGGGGTGAACCATGGTAATTGTGTGTATTGTTCTCTATGCTTCGACCTAATGTGTTTATCTCCTTATTGGATAAGTGCTTGATGTGATTAAATAGATTTATTTATGCTTTATGCTTCTGATATAAGAATGAATGTTAGATCTGATATGTAAGATGCTTAGTTCTTAATCTACTAAACCCGTTGTGGCTAAGTGTTGAATTATCTTAGATCTAAGTACTCACTGCGATACTCTTTGTTACCTGCGAAGTGTTGTAAGGGTCGAATATTGATGAATAAACCATGTTATATGATTTCTAAGTGCTATAATCATAGATCTTTGTCCCAGCTAAGGTTGCATACATATGAGTCCTGCAACCACCCCTGCCTCTACCTTGGGTGAGACTTCATCTACTTCACAGGTTTTACCGAAAGGGCCACTAGTTAGGGTTTTGTTGGTGTGCTCTTGAGAATTTAACCCTGGGTCTTCCCCTATGCCAATAGTAGGCTACCAATCATTGACCTGTATTTCCTCTTATCTGTAGAATTTGAATCATCATCTTTGCTTAACTTGCAACTAGTTTTCATGGGAGTGATAACTGGTTTGCAATATTCCATTCCGAATCTCTTTAGCATTTCTATGATATACTTGGTTTGATAAATAAAAATTCCTTGGTTACTTTGATGTATCTGAAGTCCCAGAAAGAAGGATAGTTATCCAAGTAATTACATTTCAAATTCATTCTACATATCCTTTGCAAATTTCTAGCTTAACCTGCCATCATCACTACCAAAAATAATATCATCAACATAAACTTCAATTAATAAAATGCTATCTTGACTTATCTTGATGTAGAGGTTGTTGTCTGCACTTCCTTTTCTGAAACCTTTCTGCTATAGATATTTATCCATTCTAGATTACCATGCTCTAGGAGCCTGTTTTAGACCATACAAGGCCTTCTTTAATTTAGACACATAATCTGCGTTCTCTAAAAACTGAAATATTTCTAGTTGTTCAATGTAGACTTCTTCTTCAAGTTCCCCATTCATAAATGATGATTTTATGTCCATCTGATATTCTTTAAAAAATTTGGAGCATGCATAAGCTAAAATCAATTAAATTGCTTCCATTCTAGCAACTGGGGAAAATGTCTCTTCAAATTCGATTCCTTCAACCTGTGCATATTCTTTACATACCAGTCTATATTTGTTCCTTGTAAATTGTCCATCTTCATTCAATTTATTCCTATAAAACTACTTTGTGCCGATCACATTCTTATCGTTTGGTCTTGGAACCAATTCCCAAGTGTCATTTTTCTATATTTGATCCAATTCTTCATCCATGGCCTTATTCCAAAATTAATCATTGTTGGCCTCTTCAAAAAAGGTTGGTTCAATCATAGATGTGAGTACTAGGTGTGTTTGTTTTGGTGAACACATTCTTCTTCTAGTCTCAACTCCTGCATCTTTGTTTCCAATAACCTGATCTGAAGGATGATTCTTATGAACTCATCTGCTAGGTTTCTTTGGAGTCACTTGTTGAACTTTCTCTTCTTCTTCTATCGGATCCTCTTCGTCTTCCTCTTCTTTTTCATCTTCTATTTTTTCTTCGTAAAGTTGTTCCATTGATTCATTTTCTTCTTCCTTTAATTATTGTCTACCTATTTCCTCAAGTTTTACGTTGATGCTTTCCACAACTTTGTTCAATCTCAGGTTGTAACTTTTGTATTCTTTTATTTTACTTAAGTAAATAAGAAGTACTCCTTTGTCCACACGAGTATTCTAGATGGATAGTACATGTCATGTCATTTCCAGCGGTATGTGGAACGTCACATAACTCCTCACGGTTAGAGAGTTATGGCCATGTGAAGTTGGAGAACCCTCATGAGTCATATAGAAGTGTTGGCACAGGGGCAGACCTAGGGTTCAATGCTACAATAACGCACAAAAAAAACCCTAACTACTAGCCCTTTCGGCAATACCTGCAAAGTAGATGAAGTCTCACTCGAGGTAGAGGCAGGGGTGGTTGCAAGACTCAAGTGTCTGAAACCTTAGCTGGGACACAGAGCTGTGATTATATCACTTACAGAGCACTTAACATCGATCATTCGTCAATATTCAACCCTTAGTATACTTCAGATATAGCATAGAGCATCGCAACATTCACTTAGATCTAAGGTATTTCATCACTTAGCAACAATAAAAAAGATCAGATCCAGTAGATAAACACTAAGCATATTCATACATGTCAGATCTAACATTCACACACCTCTAAGAAGCACAAAGCATAAGTAGATCTATCTAAATATATCAAAGCAATTAGAAAAATAAGGGATAAACACATCAAGTCGAAGCACAAATCATAACACACAGATTTACGTGGTTCACCCCCACCCTGGGGCTACATCCACCAACTCTTCTTCTTTATTAGTGTCTTCAATCAGTTACATCACAGAGCCACCAAAAACCTTTTTTGCATAGGACAGAAGATCTGTGCACCTCGCTAGATCCTTCTTCCTTGCGCTACAACACAAAGCCTTCCACAACTCCTCACAACGACTTGCACTTAGCTTTGCAAGCCTCTTACAATCATGCACAGAGCACTTACAAACTCTATTAGCACTTAGCTTACATCACATACATATCTATCTCTATATCTTCCGACATATGCCTAGATATCTATTTATACATTACGAAAGTGGGCCTAAGCGTGGGTAAATCCACGGGCCGACATCCCTTTCCCATTACATATTCCCCAAAACCCAAAAGGGGCCAGGAAGTGAGTTGAGATTTTGTGATCTCCACTTCACCTAGCACTCCATCTTCGATTGGTTTTCGAAGTCCCAAAATAGGTCAACATGAACAAGATTATCCCAAAACTTGGTCGAGGGCCAACAGGCCCCCAACACTCACCTGTGACTCATCCCGAGTCACTCTGGTCTGCACAATTCTGCCTCGAATGCCTCGATCTTGGCTCGAGCTGCTTTTATGTTTCCTCTTGATCGATGAATTCTAGGATCACTGCATTGTTTACTGGTCCTTCCAGGCATTGTTCTGCAGTGATGATGACATGTTCTAGCTCTACCCCTTGGCTTTCGATCTCGGAAAACAACAGGAATGCCTTGTCTTGTATAGGTTGGGTTTGTTGAGTGACTTCCATCACTTTTGTCTGGATCATATGGATCTATTGCTGAGTTTTTCATTGTTCATGAGATCTTTTCATTCTATCTACTACAGACAAGGCCTTCAGCTGCACCTATAGTGTATCTGCATGTTGTTTTTCTTCCAGGATTTGCGACTCCAACGTCTGTAATTTTGGATTCTCTGTAAAGTTTTCATATGTCTAGGCATTGCAACTACTTAGTTTCTTGCACTCCAAGGTGAGAGCTTTCAGTCTGTCAATTGTGTTGCGGGTAGTTGTTTCTCTTTGGTCCCTGATTTCCTGTAGGGTCTCAAGTATTGCTCGAAGCTCTAGATATACAATGTGCTGATGGAGCTTCTGGATCACTTCTTTGAGTTGTGCCACCTGTTGTGGAACCCGTTCTTCTGTCTGTACTTCGACGATGGTCATAGAGCAAAGTGATCTGTTGACTAGTTCCTTTATCCCGAGTTTCTATGCGAGCAACTGTTCCTTGCTTTGTTGTAGATCTGCTTTCTTTGCATCCCATTTTGCTTGGAGAGCAATCTTTTCTCACTCTGACATCCTGCACTGCTCCATAAGAACTCCATCTACCTATGTTAAAGCCTGAGTGGCTTGTGTTGTTTCTTCTTGAGCCCTTCGAAGGAGAGCTTCGACTGTATCAGCAATCTGGTGGAGTTGAGCTAGCTCATCCCCTGTTTCTAGTGTTCCTACTAACAGGGGAACAGTGGAGACTGCACGCTTCGACTGAAGTGCCTATTTCACTCCTTGGAGATCTATATCAATCCGACTGTACATCTCCTCTTGTTTAGTCTCTTGCTTCTCTACTATCTCCATCACAACATCATTCAGAGCTGCGACGATGAAGTTGAAGTCATCTAGGCTCAGTGTGGTCTACAACTTAGTTACAGGAGCTTTGGACTTCTTCTGGGAAGAAGGTTTCTGAGGTGAGCCCTTCCTCTTCTTCAAAATATCTGCTTCTGTTTGACTTCTTATAACTCTTCACCATCACCCTCTTGCTCTAGTGTGATGGAATCAGTATTCACTGAGGCACTACTTAAGTCTTTCACTTCGCTGATCTTCTATCGCATGTTAGGTCCGGGTATATCCTACGTAGTTTCTAGACTTTCTACATCAGATATCTCCACAGGATTAGCTGGAACAAGGAGGTCTTCCGACCATTCCTTTGTGATCTCCTCTAGATCTTCTTCTGTTAATTTATAATAGGACTGTAATTGTTGCTTATGAGCATCGACGTGCACTATGATGTAAATAAAATGGTGGTCCACGCTGAATTTCATCAAAGGCCAAAACCCGTGGAGAGTATTCAGGGTCATGTGCGATTTAGCTTGGATGGCTAGCTTCAAATGGTTGTAATAAGTGTGAAATGTGACATTCGACTGCCATTGCTTGTTCATGTCATTCGAGTACCACAGGGTACTAAACTTCATAGCCAATGGTTCAAAGGGTTCAATGTCTGGGAAGGTCGCACCTTCCGGCGTTTCCCATGCAATGAATGTGATTAGTATGAGAAGCCAGTTGAAATGGAACTCATACCCTTGGTCCTACGCTTCCCTGCAATCAAGCTCTAGTTGGTTTACAAGGTATTGTACCCAGTTCATCTGTACACCCTCCGTGCACTTCCCTCCGAGGTCGAATACGAATCCGGTCACTTGGGTGGGCCAATTCTTGTGAACTAATTTCCCATCAATTAGTTGACAGGCTAGGCGCACTGCGTTGTTCTGGATAGAGGATACCTTGCAGCCTCACATTCCTTTCTCAACATATCCATAAGTTTCTTTAATATTCTACGCTAATTCTCTGTCCGTAGTTTTTCCAGGATAAAAATGATGTGGGTTGGGGCCTTGCATGCTTAAGCTCGTGATCTGATTGATCAAGGTTAGATCCACTGTGATACGTCGGTTCAACCATAAATATCCTCCATGGTAACAGGATAACAACAACTTAATACATGTGTTCACTTCTTGATGTCATCCAAAGTGTAGGATCTTCATAACATTAAGAGGGGTATACTGCATGAGGTTATGGGTCCAAGGTTGGGGGATAATCTTTGAATTCTTTCCTTTCATCCTGGTCAGATACTTATGCTGGGCAGGCATACTGTAAGATTTATGGTATCCAAGGTTGAAGTCACTAAACTTCAACGTTGCTATCTTATCGTGGTCTGTGTGAACTGCGCGTATCCCTTTGGGTAGGTACGTCGTGACCAAGGCATAGTCAAAATATCTAGGCACACTATCTCTGTTCATTGCGCCGCTCAGAGGAGGTATATACACATGTAATATGCTTGGAATCAACTTAGGATTCGCGAGATCGTCTCTATGCTTGTTCTCGTCTTTGTCCTGATTCTGGAAGTTCCTGCTTCACGAGCAATTGATGGAGAAGCTTGGACTCCTCCTATCGATAATGCTTTCACACCTGCAGACATCCTTCTTTTTGACATGACTTTCTCGGTTGATCCAAGGGATCAAATTTTGCTCAAAAATTCAAAGTGCTCAGAATCACTTCAAATCGAACGAGAGCGTAGGCCTCGTCGTTACGAACCCAGTGCAACTTGTTTGGGTTCAAATGAACGTCAGCAATGAGAGATATCACGTTCTGTTCAAAATGAAAAACAGGCAAAAAAAGGGATGCTGATTGTACAGTTCGTACAGTCCGTACGGACGCTGACGTGGCAGGTCATACGACACGTGGCAGGCTGTATGACACATGGCAGGAAGCTATTTGGACATTTGGCATGTGACATGGCTTGTTTGCAGCAAACGGGTTGGTGACACGTGGCCCAATCAATGGCCACCACATGTCACATGTATATTGGTTTAAAATCTTTGCATTTGGTAGGAGTCGACCCTGTGACCTCCGGGCAAGGTAAAGCCTTGGGAAGGGCCACCCAACCAGCATGCCCGCATGTTTTACTTAACATATGCATGCATTTTAATATATTTGAGTTTGCAAATATGTGAATTGGGGTGCGAATTGGTCGTATGCAATATATATATGTATTGCATACGACCAATGTTATGGGCGGTTAAACCCACCGTAATATATGTGTGTGTGTGTGTGTGTGTGTGTGTGTGTGTGTGTGTTGTAACCATTTTGGTATGCGCGTGGTTTGACATATAACATGTGACCATTGTATATGTGCGCGGTTTAATCCTACGGTTTTGTATATGGTTTGAACCTTAGCCATGTTTTGTATTGTGCGTGATCATGTGGTGGCCATGTGCCCACGGGCCCTAGTAGTTAAAGGCCAGTGCATAGTCGTTCGACAGTTTGTATCGATTGTGCAATTGTGCCTGGTGCTAAGTTTTAACACTTAAATATGTGTGTGGGCTAGGTTGATCCAAAAAGGTTGTGTTTTGTAGATGCAGAGACAACAAGTTTGAAGGGGGGCTTCCAAGAAGCCTATCTTCTTCAATTTTTGACCAAACGAGGTGCCGAAAAAGCCCAGCTAGGGGTTTTTGGACGTTCTGAAGCCATTGGAGCAGTCTATTTGGTATTTTGAGCATTGTAAAGAACATTTTTTATCACTTTGAGAAAATAATACAAATGATCCATTGGAAGCTGGACCAGGAGATGTAGCCCAAGAGAGGGGTGAACTCTTTTATCATTTGCTGTGTTATGTGTTTTATGTTCACTATTTATTACTGCTATTATATGCATCTTTGATGAGTAATTTTCATAAAAGTTGTGTTGCAAATTGATTCATTTTCATTTTAACACATAAAATTTAACTTGCAAATAGTTTCAAGAATACAAGTCTTCTTCATTTTTAGATCAAGTGGGTATCAGAGCATAGGTTTGTGAAGACTTGATTATTTGAAAGTGTTTTGTTTTCTGATGCTCACAAGGTTGAAACTCACAAGAGGAGAAGGTCAACTTGTAGAGCCAAGTTCTCATCCTTCAAGGAGGAAGCTTATATCATCACCGCAAGTTTCAAGGAGTCATTCACCAAGTATGGCTCATGAAGAGAGTCATGAACACGTTCCTGCAGAAGATGAAGATCTCAGAAAGGCTGTCATGGAAATGAGAGAGATGATGAAAATCTTGATGGAAAGGAATACAAGGTTGCAAGGTGAAGGCTCCAACCCTTCAAAGACAAGGGAGACAGTGGTGATAAAACTCCAAATGGAAATGGAGGGAATGGTGCTTCTCCACCACCCTCACCTCCATCTTCTTCTTCTTCTACCAATTCAATACCTCTTCAGAATTATCCAAAGAGATATGTTAAAAATCCTTCACAAATTTCTTCGTTAAAGATTGATTTTAAATTCGAATTGCCAATGTACAATGGAGAAGTAAATGCTGAGAAATTAGATAATTGGATTCGTCAGATTGAGGTGTATTGTAGGATACAAAAAATTCAAGATGATGAAACTAAGATTCAACTTGCTTCTTTAAGATTGGAT
>ML778131.1:2287442-2302407 GCA_009831015.1 Picea engelmannii
ATATGCGCACGGTTTAATCCTATGGTTTTGTATATGGTTTGAACCTTAGCCTTGTTTTGTATTGTGTGCGGTCATGTGGTGGCCATGTGCCCACGGGCCTTGGTAGTTAAAGGTCGACGCGTAATCATTCGACAGTTTGTACTGATTGTGTGGTTGCACATGGTGCTAAGTTTTAATGCTTAAATATGCGTGTGGGCTAGGTTGAGCCAACAAGGGTGTGTTTTGTAGATGCAGAGACAACAAGTTTGAAGGGGGACTTCTAGGAAGCCTATCTTCTTCAATTTTTGGCCAAACGAGGTGCTGAAAAAGCCCAGCTAGGGGTTTTTGGACGTTCTGAAGCCATTGGAGCAGTCTATTTTCTATTTTGAGCATTGTAAAGAACATTTTTTATCACTTTGATAAAATAATACAAATGATCCATTGGAAGCTGGACCAGGAGATGTAGCCCAAGAGAGGAGTGAACTCCTTTATCATTTGTTGTGTTATGTGTTTTCTATTCACTATTTATTACTGTTGTTATATGCATCTTTGATGAGTAATTTTCATAAAAGTTGTGTTGCAAATTGATCTGTTTTCATTTTAACACATAAAATTTAACTTGCAAATAGTTTTAAGAATACAAGTCTTCTTCATTTTTAGATCATCGGTCCTGAGATCAACAAGTACTTCCTTCGCAGATTCTTCAAGTGTGCTAAGCTCTTCGAACATACATGCTCGGGGTTAATAATATCGGGTTCACGAACTAATGTAGACATGACAATAAGATGGAAAGTAAGGGTGTAATGATCACTGGACAATCTTAACCAAGGTTGTGATATCAAATTCTCGATTTGGAAAAATTGTTCTTCGTGCATGGTTCGACAGGGTAAATAGGGAACTCGGTAATGGATTTCTTTCAACGGGTATGAGGTTTCATTAAATATTGTTTTGTCCATTATGACACGGTCCAACGGTCTGATGATGATCCTTTATTTCTTTTTTGTCCATTCAGGGTGGAATTCAAACGGATATATCGGGCCCAATGACTATATTGCTTTGCCACGCCGAAGTGCCATAGGTCATTGTTCTAATATCTCGACCAAGCTTCCATTCTGCAAGTTTTCTTTCTACGATGCCCCCTATGGGGCCTTCTGTAACTTTTCAATCTTATCCCTCTTCTTACTTATCTTTGTAGCCTTCTTTCCAGTAATCTTCAACTCGGTCTGTTATTCACAATTTTGGTCATCGAGATGATGTCATGATAATGTCATGATAATGGAAAATCAACCTCTTCATTAATAACAATTTCACCTGGATCTCCCTAGATCCACCTGGATCTAGAACAAAACAGGACAGAATAATACACTTTCCCTAGATCTAGCCTATTGAATGAACTAAGAGGTAAGGATTATGGACATACCTTATGAACGCTTTCCTTAGGTCTCTTTTGTTCCAAGATTTGCTCCAATGCTCTTGCACCGTCCAGATCACAACAGTACAAACCAATCGAAGTAAAGACAAATTAATATATTCAATATCTAGTCTATACATATGATCAAGGAGTTATGTAATAAAGTGACATCATCTTTATGGGAAAGGGACATATTACTATATTGAATTAATTGAAAGTGAAACTTACAACCTGAGCCTTGATGTCATAGGTCTCCTTTCGATGGCTCCTAGCTCTGACACACACACTTGCTTATGCATGAAGAAAATCAACCACTTTTAATGACCTTGTTGTAGTCTCTTGCTGTTGTAGCATCAGTCCTCCATACAATCTTGCACTAATTCTCCAATCAATCTCTTGCTAGCTTGCTTCTAACTTTCTTAACCCTTTCCATGAGCAATATCCTCAATATATAGGAGAAGATAGTTTAGTTACTTGGATAGGAAATGATCCCAAGATATCTGGAATGCCAGCACCTGAACAACCATTCGAAGCCAACTCATGTTTCTAGAAGATTCCCTTCTAGAAGATTCAAGATTTTTATCTTTTTCCTTCCTTTGGAGCATGTTCACACCCTGACAGTTAGTTACAGTGCGAACTGTTCACATTCCATCTTAATGCAGCCTGCGAGAATCAGGCATTCTCGCAGGAAGCTATATAGGTAGCCTGCGAACATCCCTTAAAAGCATGATTTGTGGAAGCAGACAAATGTAACTTTTCTCAGGAAATTGTTCTTAATGAAGAGGTTGATTTTCTATTATCATGACATTATCGTGACATCTTCTTGATGACCAAAATTGTGGATAACAGAATTCCCCCCAAAGTCTGAGAGTGGAACCAGTGACAGTCGATAGACTTTGTAAGCTGCATGTGTGTGTCAAGAACCAAGAGAACATCTAATCAGAGACCTGCAAACATCCAAGCATCAGCAGAATATCATGTATCCCAATTCCTGAGGTAGGCATTCTCATACTTAGATCACAGACTGATGACATCATAAACAAAGGTCATGGCCACCAATCATACACTGTGGATCCATGCAGTCATAATATAGCACAGCCACCTGAATACACTGTGGATCTGTGCGACAAATTTTTAATCAAGACGACATAGCCACGAAACATACACAGTGGATCTATGTGTCGCAAATTATACACACTCCATCGCAACCTGGATCATAGAGACAATATCCAAGGTCTTCAATCTCATCGCCCAAAGTACGAATCTAACCATGTGATTACATGTGTCGAAGTCGAACATGGTAGAAACCACTTGATTACCGGTCATTGATGTAACCGTTAACAAGTACGAGGGAAATCACCATTGATGTCAATGAATCCCAAGGTACTACAGTACAATCCAACGACTATGAATAAATGAGTTGATGTCGAACAACCGATGGAATCTTTCGATCAAGGGCCAATGATGTAAACCCACTATCAAAAGCGAGGAACTTGCCATTGAGGCATGCAAGCTCCAAGGTACTGAATAATTTCTAAGCCTTGATTATGGATAATGCACTGAAGTCGATGGAACAAGACTCGTCATAGGAGGGCCTTGATGTATCCCCCATCAATGACACGAAATGAGTAACAGAGTTTGAATGTGAAACAGAGTATGTGGCAATTGGAATTTGGACACAGGGAAGGCCGACACGAAATGAATGGAAAAATACAGATGGCCGACTCAAATAGAGGTTTCAGACGGACTTCTCTTGAACATATGAAAGACACGACCAATGATTTGGCAACATTGACTCAAAGACGACACATGGAAAGACCTTGTTATTAAATCGAATGAGAGACAAATGGATTTCCAAAACTGGCTTCAAATGATGAATAGGGGGTGTCATGTTCAAGAGCGACACTAACTGCCAATCAAATCAACGATGAAACATATCCCTTTCCAAAATTCCCCCCCACCATTTCTGGCAAGTACCTCTTTATTTTTACGCAAGCTTGAAGAGGATCACATATTCTTGTTGATATAGGCTCATCCTTCGGACGAGTCCCTCAGAGTATCTTTAACGAACCCTAGGAAGGAGTGGTTCAGTTCCATTACGGGTCTATCAATGTTTGTTTAACGAGTCCAGAGATAGAAAACTCGAAGGTTTTTCAAGATTATAGAGTTTGGAAAAACACTTAAAAGAGAAATCTCTCAGTTCCTTTTTCGTACAATAGTCCAATGAGACCGAAAAAGGGTTAAACTATTGCTCGAAGGACGCATACTTCAAATACTTTATCGAGCATGAAAATAGCAAGGTCGCTCGACAATCTTCTCCTGTTTAGAGAGTCTGAAAAGAGCTTAAAGATAACTCCAGGGGGGTTCCTTTTTCGTATAACCACAACGAGCCCGGAAAAGAGATAAAACAACGCTCGATCACGTTCTTATATTTTTGACCAGCGCAAGAACGGATAAAAAGCACTCAAGGTTTTATATCAAAACCATAGAAAACAATTAAAACTATACCACACCAAAAAATCGTCCATAACCCTCCATGTTTCATACCTGCAATTCACTTCACTCATTTCCTCATTAGCAATTAGGGTTAAATAATGAATAAATATAAAAAATCCACTTTTGGCATAGTAAAAAAAGTAATTAAAACAAACCCATAACACATTTTACCATATCATTTTACCCTTTTACCATTTGAGTGCAAAAACTTCCATTTTACCTTCCACCTTCATCGTCATCTTTCGGGAGCTTCGGGCCATCATTCCTTGAGACGTCTGCGGTGTTTTGGTAAGCTCTCCATTCTTTATCTTTTCATGGTTCAAATTCATGATTTCATTGGTTAAATTTCAAGTTTTGAGTCAATTTTTGAAACCCTATGCGTGTAGAGGGATTCTCGCAGGCTGCCCATACGGGACCTGCGAGAATGTCTCATTCTCGCAGGCGGACCTAAGGCATCATGCGAGAAGTTCGCACTGTGTGCCATAGGTCACCTGCGAACAACGCAAACTTCAAAAAAATTTGTAATGTTTAGCCAATAAAAAAGGTTTATTTCATGAAAGAGAGTTTTGACCATCTTCATATGTTTCCCATGCAGGTTTGTAACCATCATAATGGTGCTCGAATGGAGAGAACGGGAACACGAGAAAGATAATAAAAACGCCAAAAATCACCCTCAAACCATTGCTGCCTTAAGAAATTGTGGTCTCCTAAAATATTTCCGCATCTCGGGCATGAGAGCCCAAGTTCGATTGCTAGAGTACTTGATCCGAATGTGGGACCCGGATCAACAAGTCTTCATCGTGGGAGCTCATACCTTGACCATTGATATCGAGGATATATATTTCTTGACAGGGTTATCCAGAAGAGGGTCCTATGTCAGTTTGACCGATAGTCGAAGGGGTGGTTTAAAAATGAGTGAGTATTGTAGGTAGTACTGCGTGCCTAAGGCTAAACGACAAAAAGGGAAAGTGGCCATTTGGGGAGTGACTGATATAACTCTCCATACCATTCTCTTTACTATTGCTCGGATGGAAGGAAGTGATGCCCCACATATGGCTCTGCAGAGCTATTTTCAGTATTCCATCGAGTGTACTGAGCCCCGGGTATTCAACTGGGCTGATGCAGTTTTACGCAGTCTTAAAAAAAAACTGACCAAATGCAGGCGTGGAGATCTAAAACAGTTCGGGTATGGATCTCTGTTAGTGTCCTTCTTCTGTGAGAGGGTCCTGGTGTTTAGGCTTCAGGCTGAGTGGCACTTTTCGGGTCCCAGGGACCCAAATATGTTATGATGGTGCCGACTCATGGCCATACATGTGGCATGACCGATTGTCAAGTATGACAATATGTTCTTCGACTGGCTTCAAGGCCAAGTGCTGATGGTAGAAGATTATGCATACATTGTCTTAGATTTCCGTGGTGATCCTGACCTTGCACTGCCTAAGGATGCACAGTGGGGATACCTCGGTAAGAAGTACACCAATTTTAAATTTTTAAATGTTTTTGTATTTTTAACATATTTAAATGTTTTTTGTTTTATAGATTTATCCAAACACTAACACCAAATTTTTATTGATAACACAGATGTTGGGGCATATAGACCTGTTGGTAGTTCTCCTGTCCAACATCGAGGAGAGGCAGCAGTTGCAGTTCCCCAGTATGCCGAGGACTATCTGACAGTGGAGCAGAACTTAGAGGGTCTGATGGCCGATGTTCCAGATATGACTCTGGAGGAGATTCCATGACGCGATTAGCGTCACACTATGGGCGTCTCTGCCTCTATGGGTCGCTTGCTCTGTAGACTTGCTAGGAAATTAGTGTGCTATCGTGAACATAATCCTTGATGTCATTATGTAGAGGCCATGGGCTTCAATTTTGGATATTTTGGTCTTCGGACACATTTTGTAAAAGCAAACTTTGATCGTTATATATATATATACATGGTTTCTACCAGCTTACTTTACATTGTGTACATTTTAATGTGTTTGATTTATAAGTTATTTAAATGCCTATCCAATACATAATTAGCTAAACAATCTATCAATGTATTAAGACATCTAGGAATGTGTTGATATTCTATGTAATCAAAATGTCGTTCCAAGAGGAAAATCCGCAAATATACCCTTAATAAAGTAGGACTTCGAATAGAATATATATTACTGAGTTGTAGTACTACCAGCTGCGAGTCAAGTCGGACAACCAAATGATGAATTCTGAGAGAGATAGCATCAACCAGTAATTCAACCACGACACTATACTCTGCAATGTTATTGGTTGCTCGACCAAGACATACACCTTGTAAAGATATAAGCTTGTTTGTTGGGGCATAGATTGCCCAAGCAGCTGAAGCTAGATTCCGAGTACTACGGCTAGCACCGTCAGCGAAGCCAATATAAGGCAGCGAATACTTCGACATCTGGAAATCAAACACAACGTCACGTAAGGGCAGAGACCAAATAACGTCAAACGCAAAACTAAAAATAACACACACACTCAGTATGATACATAAAATACAAGCACTAGTGCACAAATGACTCATGCATGGTACTTCTTTAAGTACAACCCATTCTTGGGCTCACTCAAAGGTACACCATCATAATCCACTAACTCATACGCTCCTTTTTCAAGGACTTTTCTAACAATGTAAGGCCCATGCCACATTGGTTCGAATTTCCCAGCTCCGAGGAAATCTTTATATTGTTCATATAGAAGAACAAGATCTCCTTCAGAGAAGACATGAGGTTTGACATGCTTGTCATATTGTGCCTTAACACGTTTCTTTTGGGCTTCTATTACAAGAGTAGCATCACGACGAGTCTCGTCTAATCGCATCAAGTACAACAGACGTTCCTCTTCGGTAGAAGTGTTAGGTAAGATCTCTACAGCTAGCTTCAAAGACGGTATTTCACATTCTATTGGCAGAATGGCTTCCATGCCATAAACTAATCGAAAAGGCGTGAATCCCGTGGCAGACTTAACAGATGTCCGATATGCCCACAATGCCGAAAATAACATCGTGTGCCAGCTGGTTTTATGTATTCCTATCATCCTTCGAATCATAGTTATAAGCACCTTATTAATGGCTTCGACCTGGCCATAGCCTATGGATAATAGAGCGTCGACCTATCATGACGAAGGCCCAACTTATCTGTAAGTTCAGACATCATATAATTCCTAAAATGACTACCGTGATCGGTAACGATAGCCTGAGGAACACCAAAACGAGTGATGACATGGTTGAAAATAAATAACATTGCAGTCTTCCTAGTATTATCAAATGTCGGCATCGCCTCGGCCCACTTAGTAAAATAATCAACAGCTACAATAATATAACCATGCCCCCCGGTCGAGTGAGGGTGACATGTCATGAAATCAATGCCCCATTTATCGAAAGGACCTACTGAGACCACATGATGAAGGGGAGCAGGATGCGACCGAATCTTCTGATTATAGGTCTGTTAGGCATGACACTTCTGAACAACAGTAATGCAGTCATGAAACAAGGAAGGCCAAAAGTAACCTACGCGCAAGATCTTCTGGGCAGTAGCATACCCAGACATATGACCACCACATGATCCTGAATGGTAGTCATTCAAAGCTTTCTCAGCTTCTTCAAAAGTCAAACAACGCTGAAAGACAGAGTCAATGCCTCGACGATAAAGAGTATCACCGAGGATAATATAATGACGTGCTTGATAACGGACGCAACGTCGTTCGTTACTGGACAGAGTAGGTCGAAAAGTTTGAGTTTGGAGATATATAATGATATCTCCATACCAAATATCGTCGGTGCTGATAAGGAAAATTGATTCGTCAGGTAACGAATCGACTGCTACTTTCTCCGTGGTGGTGTGGGGAAAATCACAAATTAACTCAGCGAAAACTAAGGACTTCTTCGACGTGGCGCGATCGAATTCCAAATCGAACTCCTGGAGAATGACAATCCACTTGGAGTACTTGCCCCCCAGCAATTGACATGTCAATATGTGCTGCATGGGGTTACAATGTGAAATCACTGTAGTCTTCCTGGAGAGAATATAGTGATGAAAACATTGAACTGCTTGAATAGCAGCTAAGGCCAGCTTTTCAACATGTTGGTATTTAATTTTCGTGGAAGTTAAACTTCGAATCAAGTAATATATAACATGCTCAGCATGGGCATCATCCTCTTGAACGAGAACCATGCCGATAGTATACTCGGACACAGCTAAATAAATAAAGTAATCCCGACTATAATCAGGAAGGAAAAGAAGAGGAGCTTTCGTGAGGGATAATTTCAAGGCTTCAAAAGCATTGTTAGCGGCCTTATCCCAGACAAACTCTTAACCTTTCTTTAGAAGACGTGTAAAACCCCGAGTAATCTCAGCGTAATTCGGGATGAAGCGATGAAGAAAGTTTGCTTTCCACTGCAAACTTTGTAACTGGCGCAAAGAAGAAGGAGGAGGGAGATTAAGAATCGCCTCGACCTTGATAGGATCTACCCGGATCCCATAGCGTGAAACAATGAAACCGAGGAGACGGTCAGATTCTACGCAAAAGACACATTTGTGAGGATTCAAGCGAATGCGATAGAATCAACAACGAACAAAAATTGCTCGGAGGTGATTAGGGTGATCGACTCGACGTAAAGAGTGAGCCGGAAAATCGTCCAAATAAGGTTGAACAATATGCTTGATATGGTGAAACGCGTAAGACATAGCACGTTGGAACGTAGCACCTGCATTCTTCAGACTGAAGGGGAGTTTCCTATAGGCGAAAGTACCCCAAGGACAAATAAAATCTGTTTTATGTTGGTCCTCAGGAGCGATATTGATTTGATTATAGACGAAAAATCCATCCATGAGGGAAAAGATTTCACTGCCGGCACAATCATCGACGATCTGGTCAACGAAAGGGGTTGGAAAATTGTCCTTTGGATAAGCTTTGTTGATATCCCGATAATCAACACAAACACGTATACTACCACCTTTCTTATCAATTGGTACTGGGTTGGAAACCCATTCTGTCAATGCCACAGGATAAATAAAACCGGCTTTAAGAAGTTTTTCAACTTCAAGTTTAATGGTTGCCGCTTTACGTGGATGGACAGGACGAAGGCATTGCCGGACTGGTTTAGCTCCAGGGTATGTCTTAATTTCGTGGACCACAATAGCAGGGTCGATACCCGACATCTCTTCGTAACTCCAGGCAAAGATATCACGAAATTCTTTAAACAAGGAAGTATAAGTGACAATTTCTTCGGGAGAACACGAAGCTCCAATATGAACATTTTTTACTATTCCAGGTTTCACTGAAATATCTATGGGTATCGTGGGTGAAATTTTACTGAGTTTCCCTTCCGCAAACACATCACGTGTAGAGTGGGGAACTATGGATATAACAACAACGGTCGACGTAGTCGAAATCCGCTAATAATTCTCAAGAGTCTATTGTTCCAGAAACAGTATGGAATGATGATGCCCATCATCCCAAGGGGTGTCCTCCATGCCGGACATGATCATCTCATCAGTGGGAAAGATGACATGAAAAGGATCAGGAGACAACTCATCAAAAGAATAAGTAGGTAGGGTTGCTGATTGAATGGCTTGATAAGCAGACTCAACCGGACTTAACAACATAACGTCGTCGAAACGAACATGATCTCCAGGATCAGGGACTATCCAAGGGTTAGCAGACATAGGAAGTTCATGAGGTACAGTAGAGATCATATTAATGGAAGCGACTAACGGGCGTGGAATATCGGGTGGTGGCGGTATGGGGAAAGTACCCATTAACGAAGAGTCTTTTAAAAGACTGACTCCAACATTCTCGTAACCCGGTGGGGTTTTAGCTATGAACGGCACATTGCCAGTGCAAGTATCAACATTAAAGAATGCAAGTTGATCAACCGTAACCACTTTTCCCTGGTGAGGAAATCGTACGACATGGAACAGGGTTGATACAACAGCACGCATAGAATCGACCCAGCTACGCCCAAGTAGAAGATTATAATCTAGGGGAGCATCGAAAACTTCCACTTCAACCTGGACGGTTTTGCCTTCGAGAGTGACAGGAAACGACGGAAGAACGTCGTAAGGCTTAAAACCAGAGCCATTGAAGGCTCTCAATGTGTTTTGTGATTCGTTCAAGGGAGGAGAGCCAATGGCTTTCCAACAAGTAAAAGACATTACGCACGTAGAGGCACCCTCGTCAACAACAGTCCGACAAATGCTCTTGTCGGTGACAATAACTTGTATCTAAAACGCAAGCTGTGGGGGTAACCTTGGAACATGGTCGTCCAAGTCAAAGACTATCAAATTCATACCGGTAGGATCGATTCCACCTATGGATTTCAACAGAGCCCTTCGTTGCGTAGGACAAGACTGAAGGACTTCAAGGGCAGACATCGCTGAAGGTGCTTGGGCCAGATCTTCGACAATGCTATAGTTCTGGGCCGCACGAGCATGAGGATTGAATGTCTAATTTTTAACAACACCTTTCGGAGGTCATAAGACTGTATCAAGACTCGGTCGTTCGAGATGAAGAGGACCATTCGTAGGTGGATTCGGTGGAGAGAGTTGTACCAAATCGGGAGGCAAATCGTCAACCTTCTCCTTAGAAGGAGTATAGTCTTTAGCTCTAGTGGTAAGTGCAACGTTGTCTTTCTTGGAATCACCGGTGCACATCAAAACATAAGAGTTTGTAGACATAGAGGGTTGGTCATGGATGACCAACGAAGCCTGTTGTTGAGAGGGGAAGGGTTGAGACAAGACTGCCGGCGTAGAAGGTTTCGGTGTTCCTTGCAGGAACTTGTTAACCTCAGCACATCTCAGACAATCCTTCGTGTAGTGATCGTCACCACAGATAAGTCAAGGGTAGCGTGGTTTGCGCTTATCCCGGTCTTCAACAAGAGGGGATTTGGTTTGCTCATTCGGATTATTGTTTTTACTCTCCTTATTCTTGCCTCTCCCTTTCTTATATTTGTTCTTACCGGTCGGTGTAGATTGAACAACGTTCTTTTCAGAGGTTTTACCGGCGGGAGGAGCAGGAGACAGAGAACTTTGAACATTAGAAGGATTGGATTTAGGGGTTGTAGTTGAAACAGAATGTGAGTGGGTATGAGTGGTCCCAATCACACCATCAGCTGCATGCGAGGCAATTGGAGCAGTAGAAGTGCTGGAAGTACCAGGACGAGGTAAATCAGGTAGTAAGGTGTAAAGTGTTCTTGTTTGCGAATAAACGAGATCAATATACTGAGCGTGACTTATAGCCTACTCTTATGTAACAACACCACCCATAGCGATGTCTTTACCAATTTTGTTCACGAAAGATTTCGTGAACCATTCTGCCAGTAACTGATCAGGGATTTCGAGTTTGATGAGACGTCTTCTCCTTCTCCACTCATGTATATGGTCCGAGATGTGAGTACCTTTAGTTTGTTTAAAAGAAGTTAAGATCTCGGTTCCAGTATCGTAATGGATCAGTAACTGGTAATGTGTGAGGAAAGCCATAGCTAAGGTGTTGAAATTAGAAAAGAAACCTCATGGCAATCCAATATACCACTTCGCAGCCGAACCGGTAAGGGTTCGTTGAAAAAGACGCAACCGAATGGAGTCATCCATCAGTGAGTTGGACGAACACCATAAATGAAAATTCATGACATGATTATTCGGGTCCTCTCCCGCTTTACCATCTAATTTCGGAATATCCGATGGGAGTTTAGCAGGAATAACATGCCATTGGGGAGAGTGACGAATAGGATCATTGAGAATCCTAGTCAAATCTGGCAAATCCAAAGTAGCAAGAAAAGGCAACTGTCGGTTTACTTGCGGGTACTGATGACTTTGGGGTGGAAGCCCCGTTGGCAGACCAGTAGGAGCATAAGCAGACTATCCATAGAGGGAAGCTCCGGGTTGGTTTGGTTGTGGCTGGATAGGGTAGTAGCCCCAAGGATTAGAACCTTGAGTTTGAGTAGGGACCTGAGGTTGGGAAGTTTGACCCAAACCCCAAATAGGATTAGTCACACCTGGATATGGTTGGCCTACAGGAGGGATTGTTGCTTGCCCCCCAGCAAGAGGTATGTTTCGTAAAAGCTGTTGCCAATACTGGGCCAACTCGGGAGGTATGTTTTGCCCAAAAGGAGAGGTTGGTCCCCCTATCGTAGGTATAATCCCCCCCAGGAGTTGTGTACCAACCGTAGGTTGTGTGGTAACAGTGTTATGTCCCGGAAAAGGAAAATGAATCATACTACCCTGTCCACCAACCGGAATGTGCAAGTTTGGTGCAATAGTTGGGATAGTGCTATTAGTATTAGGATTTCCAGTAGGAAACTGAGGGAGTGTCGGGATGAAACTGGGAATAGGATGCCCAGGAAATGGAGGACCACTTGGAAAACCAGCTGGGGTTTGTGGAGGTGTTGGATGGGAAACATTCAACAAAGGATTCAACGCATGGTAACCAGGGGGTAAATTTGGGTTGACCTCAGGCATTCGCTGGGTGTTGATAGGGGCAAGAGTAGTTGCAGGAATCTCGGTTTGGACACTCATATTATTCACGAGATGGGCCATCTCGGGAGGAAGAACAAAATGATAAGTGGTAGTCTTTGGTGTAGTTTCTGGTTCAGGAGACACAAGAGGGTTGATTTCGTAGACAGGCGATGACTCAGTACCAAAAAGAACTCGTCAGAAATCACCCGACCAAAAAGGATCTTGGCCTACTACACCGTGAGAAGGCCCAGCAGTTGATTCGGAAGATGTAACAACGGTTTCTTCAGAAGGATTTAATCGTCCAACAGGTCGTTCACCACGATGAATGTGATAGTCCTCTATAGTATGGGTAATTCAAAAATCAGCAAGAGGATCAGTGGGTTCTACTTGTGGAGGTGGTGTAAAAATGTCTGGGACTTCACTTACGTCCATGTGTGGTAAAGTAACAAGGGGGATTTCACCCGAACGAGGAGAGTCCTCAGGGGTACCCTCAGGTGTTGCTGTATGCAAAGGCTGTGAAGCTTCCGGATGTTCTGGGGACAAACCTTGCATCCTACGTGAACGTCGTGGGGGAGAAATTGTAAACAAGTAACAAATTCTCCAACGAAAAATCCTATGGTCAACTTCGAGAAACGATCAGCACACACTAGAAAAAAAATCTAGAAGCAATCACCAAGCAAACAATACCTTCTAATATTGAAGCCACTAGTTGGTGATGAAATCCAACGTCGCAACAATGAGACGAGAAGGGGCGGGGCTAAGGTGGAAAAGTCACGTTGACGACCTGCTTAACAGACTTACGGCCTAGTGCAAGCTCCCACACATAATCGTGGGTATACCCTCCAAGGAGCCCGAGTGAGTTTGATCAACGTCGATTCCAGGTACCATGAAGACTTTCCCCTCCACAGTCACCTTGGGTAAGAACCTAGAGAGATAGGCCACTAAGGTCACCACAGACAACAATACAGCCTGGGGGAACAGTCGTCGGTCCGATCCACACGCAAGGGTAGGGTATCAAGACTGAAACCAACTCAAAGGCTTCCACTCATAATTGTGGGTATACCTCGGAGTGATCCCTGTAATATGTGCAATCTCTACACCGATGTCAACAAAGCAGGGGTAGTAACTCTGCCAACACTAATGCGACCTAGTGCTTGACCCTTGTGTTAGAAGGGCTTCCCAGGACAATATGTTGCCAATGGAATTTTACACTCCCTAACTCAAGATGCTATTGTGTGTTTTTGAGCTTTTGGAGAGTGTATCTCTCTTCCTACTCCAAAGCACTAGCCTAGCTAAATGTTGGTGTAAAAGAGCCCTAGAAAAGAGTTACTAGATCAATTTTAATATTACGCAATGTTTTTAAAGGCTGTTGTTTACTCAAAGGTAACGGAAGTGAAACTCATGATGCATGACTCTGACCCAAATGGTGCAATGATAATGATGAAATATAATCCTTTTCATTCCATGAATCCTATTTATGGGAGAGAGAGAACAGTTTCCGAATCAATCTCAATACTACAATGCAAATGCAATGCTCAATTTTCGTTCATATGTCAATGCAAACAATCATTTATCAAAGAGCTATTTCTATAGGTCTTTTTCAAAACTTCAATAAACTCTAAAACTTGATTTTCAATGTTTTTTTAAAAAAGAAAAAAACAAAATCTTGAAAGAAAACTTATGGTTCACTTTCCAAGAAGAACTCTGATTAATGAGAAAAGAAAATCAAAGCATCAATAATCAAACAATGACAACCCAACCAAAATTTTCAACAAAAGTAAAAACAAAAGCAAACCAAGGAGTTCCTCAATGCAAATGAAAAATGTCCTTTCGCATCAACAAGCAAACGAGAAACCCCAAACACTCAACTCTCAACCAATCCCTGTTTCTCAGGCAGTTAGACACATTCAACTCCAAAATTCAAAGAGAAAGAAAATGCCAACAAGAGCCAAGAGATGAAAGTCAAGCTACAAAGGCAAGAAAAACCTAGAAACCCTAGATCAATTCAAGCAAGAAAATTAAAGCAAGAGATATGTAAGTCAATGTTCCAATAAGTCAAAAAGGTGTAAATCAACAGGTCTGAGCAATTAAAGAAGTCAAAACTTAATTTCAAAAATTTCAAAAAATCTGTTCGCAGGCCAGTAGTGGAACATAGTGCGAGAAGATAGTATTCTCGCAGGCCAGCTTAAAGCAAGATGCGAACAGTTCGCACTGGAATATATATGTAGAGTGTGAACTTCCCTGATTCTCACAGGTTGTCAATGAACACAGTGCGAGAATTCCTGAAGATAATAAAATTTTTGAAAATACAAGAAAAATTCAAACTGGCTTATAGACCCAGAATGTCTCTCGGGATATCATGAGGACTTAGACACTGACAAAATAGGAGAAAAAGGCAAATAGAGAAAATGGCCACAGAAAATTCAAAAACCATAAAGAAAAAGGGTTTTAGATCCCCAGTGGAGTCGCCAATTTTGTTTCAGGATAAATCCGTGAGTGCGGACACAAACCGATCTCCCTAGATCCACCTGGATCTAGAACAAAACAGGACAAAATAATACACTTTCCCTAGATCTAGCCTATTGAATGAACTAAGAGGTAAGGATTATGGACATAC
>ML778131.1:2304041-2318263 GCA_009831015.1 Picea engelmannii
TTACCAAATTTCCTTTGAATAGTCCTATTCCTCCTAATGAAGGAATCATAGCAGGCCTCCCTATAGCTTGCCAAGTTCTCTCTGTCATGATATTCATTGGTGTTTCCTTATCCAGAACACAATCAATGTCCAAGTCCCCTATTCTTACTTCGATGCATTCTTTTTCTTTAAAGATCTCTGATAACCTAACATGTCGACATTCATTCAAGGTTTCTTTCATCTGTAGCAATACTATCATTGATTCTTTCTAGGGTTCTACTATTTCTGGATCTACCTCTTGGTTCAGATTCATTCCTTCAATCTTAGCAATCATTTTGGGGCAATCCAATACTTCATGGTCTAGAGATTTACAACAAATACAACCAGGCCTTCCACCAGGGAATTCCTTATCTAGATGTCCCGATTTTCTGCAACTGTAACAGAGGGTTAATCCTCTCTTTCTTTTAAATGATCCCCAACCTCTTTTATACTTTGCGCTAGGATCATAGGAGCTAACCTACAATAAATTATTTCTAGGATCCTACATCCATTTGTTAGTCCAAACATTCTTTCTATGCATAGGTATAACATATCTATCACTAGTCTTATCAGATCTACTCATATCAAACCTTCTTTAATCTATCAGTGGTCTAGTTTTCCAACTAGGACAAACTCTATTAAACATACATAGATCCATAATTTAGAAACAAAAATTTCTACTTATCTTACTTCTACAGGGCACAAAGCTTCCAGATCTAAAACTTTTAACTATTCTTACCTTTATCGAAGCATATAGATTATAGATCTACCTCTTTTAATAAAAAACATTCCACTTTTACCTTTCTTAGAGCACAAAGCATTCAGATCTTGCTTTTTTTCTTCAGTATCAACCTCTTTTCTTGCAGATATAACCTTTCTTTCTTGGCACAAAGCTTCACAGGTCAAGTAGGATGTTGCGCGCTAGGGAAACAGATCTATGCACTGAGCTTCCACGGTTTCAGATCAAATCTTTGCACAAAGCTTCTTCTTCTTTAGTTCCCAACAATCACAGTTTCAAGTCCTGACAATGGAACCATTTTTTGGCACAGGGGTAGACCCGGGGTTCAACGCTACAACAACATACCAACAAAACCCTAATTACTAGCCCTTTTGGCAACACCTACAAAGAAGATGAAGTCTCACCCGAGGTAGAGGCAAGGGTGGTTGCAACACTCAGGTGTTTGCAACCTTAGCTGGGACACAGATATGTGATTATATCGCTTATAGAGAACTTAGCATCGATCATTCATCAATATTCAATCCTTAGTATACTTTGAAGATAACACAAAGAATCACATCATTCACTTAGATATAAGGTATTTCAACACTTAACAATAGTAAAACAGATCAGATCCAGTAGATCAACACTAAGCATCTTCATACATGTCAGATATAACATTCACATACCTCTAAGAAGCACAAAGCATAAGTAGATCTATCTAAATATATCAAAGCACTTAGAAAAAGAAGGGATAAACGCATCAAGTCGAAGCACAAAGCATAACACACAGATTTACATGGTTCAACCCCACCCTGGGGCTATGTCCACCAAATCTTCTTATTTATTAGTGTCTTCAATCGGTTACAAAATAGAGCCACCAATAACCTTCTTCACATAAGACATAATATATGCGCACCTCGCTAGATCCTTCTTCCTTTTGATACAACACAAAACCTTCCACAACTCCTCACAACGACTTGCACTTAGCTCTGCAAGCCTCTTACAGTCATGCACAGAGAACTTATAAAATATATTAGCACTTAGCTTACATCACATACATCTCTATCTCTATATCTTTTGATAGATGCCTAGATATCTATTTATACATTACGAAATTGGGCCTAAGCGTGGGTAAACCCACGGGCCGACATCCCTTTCCCATTACATATTCCCAAAAACCCAAAAGGGGTCCGAAAGTGGGCCAAGATTTCGTGATATCTACTTTGCCTGGCACTCCATCTTTGACTGGCTATCGAAGTCCCAAAATAGGTCAACATGACCAAGATTATCCCAGAACTTGGTCGAGGGCCAACAAGAAGCCCCAAAAGGTCAAAGTAGTCAAAGTGGTTTAAGAGATTTTAGAATGTAAATAATAAACTGAAGTGATGAGTGTAATATAAGTCAAAGTGAATACAAAATAAATTATTTAAATAATAAAGTTAATGGATAAATTACTAAGTTGACAAGTGGTTAGAAGTGGGTTGACCATAAAATAAGGAGAGTGGGTTAAGATGGTTAAAAGGTAACCCCTTGATGAAGCTACATGAAAGTATAAATAAGAGGAAAGGCTCTCTCATTTTAATTACACATGAGCATATTGAATATATAAAAGTGATTGAGGTAACCAAAGGATATCTAAGCCGAATTTCAGAGTGAAGGTGAAGTAAAGAAGGCCGAAATTCAAGGGAGGATAAATTCTTTTGATGATGCTTTTTGAGGTATGTTATTTACAGGTCATCTCACCATTTTTGCAATAATTTTGTTTTCTAGAATGATTCATACCGTGAAATTGGGAGGTCATTTAGGAAACATATCCAAGTAGCCGTGGTACAAATTTTAGCTTGTGGGTCATTGTATTTTTGGAGTTACAGTCTGTGGAAAATAGGGTTTGTGGCTAGTCCCGAAACTAGTCTAAAACAGGTGATTCGGGTAAAAACATCATAACTTCTTTATAACAGATCCAAATTCAATAAAAAAAGATGTGTTGGTTATATTACATTCTTTAGTATTCCGTGTACAATTTTTAGATCCATACAACAAATATTATGTGCAGGGCACACTCTAAAATTTCACTTTCTAGAATAACTCAGAATTTAAGAAGGTATGCCATTTTTTCTATAACTCCTTTTCTGAGAGGTTCCAAGTAGTGACACCTGGAGGAATTTCATAAAACACACTGAAGAGCATTGTGTACTATTTTCAGATATTTATTCATTACAGGTACATAGTTATGATTATTTCAAGTTAGGGTTGTTGACTAATCCAAAACTAGTCACGTGAGACTAAAATAAAGTTTGATGAAAATGCTAGTCTCTTGTTGTTAAATTTAAGGAAGGTTTGCAGGTATGTGATCATATACACCATGTCTATTACAGAGTTACAAATCAGATTTTGATGATGAAATTGATGAGGGCTTTTGGTTGAGGTACATGTTGGGTACATGGTTGAGACAAGTAGTTGATGAGGTGGCACATACATGAGGTGTATAGTTGATGATATTGGTACATCTTGATGAGTCATAGTTGATGAGTAGTTGATACATGATTGCTACATACTTAGTACATGGTTGGAGGCACTTGTTAGTATTATTTTTGACACATGGTTTATGGATGATGTAACATACTTGTATTGGTATATTATTAGAAGCACATATTGATCTTGGTGATGATTATGAGTTGTTGTGTTATTCTTTGATACACATCTTTTAGAGGTGTATTGGTGATTGATCTTGATGAGTATATCTGATTTGGTTGATAATATTGATGAGACAGGTTGTTGTGATAGGTTGTTTGGACATGTTGTTGTGACATGGTATTCATACAGGTTTGGTGTATGGTTGATGCACTCGTTGATGGTATAGGTTGGTGCATGGTTGATGCACTTGTTTATGGTACAGGTTGATTACAAGTTGGTGCATGGTTGATGCACTTGTTTATGGTACAATTTGATTACAGGTTGAGGTACAAGTTGATGCATGGTTGATGCATGATTCATGTTATTGGTACAAGTTGTTTGATGCAGGTTGATTGGTACATGTTTATGGCAGTATATCTCACAGTGATAGCGTGAAAATGGTTCCATCATTTTAATTATATGTCAGGGAGGTTGGACGGGTAAAGGACAGGTGGTTGTAGCCACCTTATAGTTGTATCCAGAGAACATAAGGGGTTGTAGCCTCCTTATGGTTGTATCCAGAGAATTGGGGAGTTGGAGCTTCCCTCAGGTTGTAGCCTCAGAAGCTAGGGGGTTGGAGCCTCCTTCCAGTTGCAGCTGGAAAACAAAGGACGTTGGTGCTTCCAATGAATGTAATTCTTAAAGACATATAAAAAAATCATTTTGTGGTTTTCTCCCACTTTGGGTTTCCACATAAAACACTGGTGTAATGTGTATGTGTGTGATTTCTCATCTATTCATTGTTTATTTACTCTGAAACTATTGGATGATAATACTACATTGATATAACACTTGCATTTTATGGTGAAAAATGATTATATTTCTCTATTACTAATTCACCCCCCTCTCAGTAATCCAATAATTGGTATCAGAGTCGATTCCTTCAGGAAACAGTTTAACCATTGGAAGGAGATCATGGATTATTCTGAGAATGGAGTACCAATCTTTAATGGCCGGAATGGTTTTAATTATGAGATGTGGAGAAGAAGGATGAAAGCATTTTTACAGGAATATGGACATTAGATTTGGATATCAGTTGTTACAAGATATGATAGTTAAAAAAGGGAAAAGATTGCAGCCAAGAAGGAATTGAAGAAGAATAACAAAATAACAATGAATTTCATCTGGGAAGGATTACCTAATCGGGTAAGAGAAAATGTTGGTAAATGTTCATCAGCCAAATAACTTTGGGATAAGTTACATGATATATATTCTTCACCCATCGCAGATTTAGAAAATTCCAAAGAAGATGTAGATACAGATCAAGAAGAATTATTCTCACCATGTCAAACAGATTCAGAAAATGAAGAGTACATAATCACCAGAGGTATGTTGTTTTTCTTTAATTGTGAAAAACGTGGACATCTTGAAATAGAATGCCATGAAGGAAATAATACAGAAAAACTAATTGAAAAGGAAGACCATTATGAAATAGAATTGATTAGTGCTTTATATGAACTAAGAGAAGAAAACAAGTCACTCAAGAAAGAATTGAAGAAACAAAAGGAAAGTGTTCACATTTTTGAATAAGCCCAACAGGTCATCGAGAACTTAAGAACTCAACTAGAAGAAGCCAAAAAGATCGAAGAAAATATTGAATATCAAAAGTAGTATTTGGAAGCCAACATAGAAGCACAGAAGGAAGAAGAAGAAATGAGAGAGAAGATATTGAAAAATCATCTTAAGGAAAGAACTAACAATCTAAACCAACTTGAGGCAGAGTTTGGTCAAGAAGATAAAGGACTTGAAGAATAAATAATCACATTAAAAATTCATCTTGAAGAAGCGAAAATAACATAGGAAGTCATGAAGTCTTAGATAATGAAGAAAGGAGAAGAGGTTGAGAATCTTGAAGAAGAAGTTGTCACATTGAGAAGTAAAATCGTCAAGCTCAACAAGAACATTGAAGAGACAGAAACATCTGCATCAGTTATAGAGAATGAAGAGAAGCACTCTAGGTTGCTAGAAAAGAAGAATGAAGAAAACAGAAAGAGTTATGCAGAAGTACTCAAAGGAAGGAATCATGGTCAACCAGAATCTAGGAAAGCTATTGAAGATACATATTCAAAAAGACCATCCATGTTCAATACACAAAGAAGCTTCAATCATGATCATGATCAGTCAAGGAAAACATTCAGAAGGACTACATCACAAAGATCATTCACTCCCAGGTGTGCAAATTTATTTTATGGTCATTGTTTTTCTTGTACTAACTTTGGACGTAAAGTTTTAGATTGCAGGGATTATAAAAGAAATGTTCAAGTAAGAAATTCCTATGTGGCCCCATGTAACATTGAATGTTACAAATTTCATAACTATGGACACATACCTAGTGATTATAGAAGCATGATCGATACTTCCATGAAAGAGAACACTGATATCATATGTAAGAAAGTGTGGATAAGAAAACACGAAGAACAAGTGAACAAAGACCAGGTCCCATAGATTGTAAGATTGGCAATAAAATGAGATGAATAAAATTATACAGAGAAAAAGAATGATGTCATATACAAAAAGGTTTGGAAAATAATTGAAAGAAAAGAAGGACGGGTAAATAAGGAATAGGTTCAAGAGATTGTACTTTTAGGAATTGTAGTGAAAGATGAATCCATATAAAGAAACAAAGAAGCCAGAGCTCAAAGAGATAATCAATCTACCAATGAAGATGATGATGAATCTACCAATGAAGATGATGATGAATACACATCAAAGAATGAATTATTCTGAGTCATCCGACTTAGAGAATCCTAGGTAATATGAATATTATACAGGGGGAGTCTATGCGATAGCTGTGATAGACCAAAGAACCATCCTTCGAGAAACTTGTAGAGTTTGAAAAGAGAGATCCAGAGCAGTCAATTAGCATAAGTATAGTTTGATAGATTAATCAAGACTTCATGATGGTATAGTGATAAATGGGTCAACATTATGGACAGTTGTGCAAGTAGAGTCTTGGACAATATGGACAGAGATTGATTCGTAAGAATACTTAGCATGTTTGGACAGATATATGATAGTGGACGAGAGCATGGATTCATAGATTGGATCAGAGACAAATGAACATTATCATAATGGATGATAATTACACACGAAATGACTCGAACAATGCTAATGGATTCCAAATTGACATATATTTTTTGGACACATGCAGTGCATACAACAATTCACATTCAAAATAGAGTAATGCCGAGAAACAATAATGACAAAACTCCCTATGAACTATGGAAAGGAAGCGTAGATAACAACCTCTACATCAAGGTAACTCAAGGTAGTATTTTATTAATTGAAGTTTATGTTGATGATATTTTTTTTGGAAGTACTAATGACAGTTTAAGCCAAAAATTTGCAAAGGATATGCATAATGAATTTGAAATGTCATTACTTGGAGAACTGTCCTTCTTTATGGGTCTTCAAATATGTCAAAGAAACCAAGGAATTTGTATTTCTCAAACTAAGTATATCAAATAAATGTTAAAGAGGTTCGGAATGGAAGATTGCAAACTAGTTACCACTCCTATGCAAACCAATTGCAAGTTGAGAAAAGATGATGATTCAAAGTCTACAGACTAGAGGAAATACAAGTCAATGATTGATAGCTTACTATATGTGAAAAAATACATACCATATGTAATGGAGGCAGTTGGACAACTGGCACGATTTCAATAAGCACCAAAGGAATCACATGTATTAGCAGTGAAAACGATTTTCAGATATCTCAAAGGAACATAACAGTTTGGATTATGGTATCCAAAAGAAAAGGATCTATCACTTATTACCTACACAGATGCAGATTGGATATGTTGCATTGATGACCGACAAAGCACCAGTGGAGCAACGTTCTACTTGGGTGAGTGTTTAGTATCATGGTTAAGCAAGAAACAATCACCAGTATCCTTATCTATAGCCGAGGCATAGTATATTGTAGCGACATGTTGTACACGGGTTTTATGGATGAAACAAACTTTGACAGATATACAAGTTGAGTATTATGATCCCATTCCAATCTATTGTGATAATACAAGTGCCATCAATATCTCAAAGAACCCGGTGATGCACTCCAAAATGAATCACATTCCAATCAAGTATCACTTTCTATGGGAATAGGTTGTAGAGAAGAACATTAGTGTTGAATATGTGGGCACAAAGAACAAGTGGTAGACATCTTTTCAAAACCGCTTCCATGGGAAGCCTTTGAGTATCTTCGCTAGAGACTCAGAGTAATTTCTACTCCAGAATGAATTCTTTTGAATGCTTATCTTATATGTCTTAGATTTACATGAGGAAGCACCATAAATATGACAGTTCAGGTTGGGAGATCAGTTTCGGGAAGATTTCAGTCAGGGGGAGTATCCCCAAGGATAATTCAATTAGGGGGAGCAACCCCAGATGAAAAGATACCTTTTCCATTGATGACAAAGGGGGATATATTTATCAGATGCATGATATAAATGCTTGGAGAGAGAGCACAGAGCCATGTAGACAGGGGGAGTATCCCCAAGGAGAGTTCAGTCAAGGGGAGGAGTCCCAAAGGGGGATACCCTTTTCCATTGATGTCAATGAGGGAGAGATAGAAACATTGATAAGTATTATAAGCATCAATGTTATCATGACTAAGTGTTTCCATCAATGCCAAAGGGGGAGATTGTCAGAAAGTTGGCTTAGGTTGATGGACTATTGGTATGGATTGTTGGTTTTCATTGATGCCAACCATTGGAGAGTGATATTGTAGATTGATGTCAACCCTTGGAGAAAGTCCAATAGAGAATTTTGGTAGCACAAAGGTTTGGCTAATGGACCCAATATTGTTTGATGTATACCAATATGAGTTTTAATATATTTGAAGGTAAGACTATTCTATATGGATAGTACATGTCAATCAATTTTTGATGGTATGTATTCTATAAGGCTCTCTCATTTTAATTAAACTTGAGCATATTGAATATCTACAAGGGACCAAGGTAACCAAAGGATATCTAAGATGAATTTCAGAGGGAAGGTGAAGTAAAGAAGGTCGAAATTCAAGGGAGGATAAATTCTTTTGATGATGCTTTCTAAGGTATGTTATTTACATGTCATCTCATCATTTTCGCAATAACGTTTTTTATAGAATGATTCATAACATGAAATTGGGAGGTCGTTGAGGGAACATATCCAAGTAGTTTTTGCACAAATTTCATCTTATGGATCGTTGTATTTTTGGATTTACACTCCGTGGAAAATAGGGTTTGTGGAAAGTCCTAAAACTAGTCTAAAACAAGTGTTTCGGGTAAACACATCATAATTTCTTTATAACAGATCCAAATTTAGTAAGACAAGATGTTTTGGTTAGATTACATTCTGTAGTATTTTGTGTAAATTTTCATATCCATACAACAAATATTCCGTGCGGGGAACGCTCTATAGGTTCACTCTCTAGAATAAGCTAGAATTCAACAAGGTATGCAATTTTTTATATAACTCCTTTTTTGAGAGGTTCCAAGTTGTGACACCTGGAGGAATTGTATAAAACACATTGAAGAACATTGTGTACTATTTTCAAAACCTTATTCATTACAGGTACATAGTTATGATTATTTCAAGTTAGGGTTGTTGACTAATCCAAAACTAGTCATGTGAGACTAAAGTAAAGTTTGATGAAAATGATAGTCTCTTGTTGTTAAAGTTAAGGAGGGTTTGCAGGTATGTGATCATATACACCAGGTTTATTACAGATTTACAAATCAGATTTGGATGATGAAATTGATGAGGGATTTTGGTTGAGGTACATGTTGGGTACATGGTTGAGACAAGTAGTTGATGAGTTGCCACATACATAAGGTGTATAGTTGATGATGTTGGTACATCTTGATGAGTCATAGTTGATGAGTATTTGATACATGATTGGTACATACTTGGTACATGGTTGGAGGCACTTGTTAGAAATATTTTTAACACATGGTTTATGGATGATGTAGCATACTTGTATTGGTATATTATTAGAAGAACATGTTGATCTTGGTGATGATTATGAGTTGTTGTGTTATGCTTGGTTGATGCACATATTTGAGAGTTGTCTTGGTGATTTATATTGATTATTATATCCTATTTGGTTATGAGACAGGTTGTTGTGATGGGTTGTTTGGACAGGTTGTTGTGACATGTTATTCGTACAGGTTTGGTGCATGGTTGATGCACTCGTTGATGGTACAAGTTAAGGTATAGGTTGTTCCATGGTTGATGCACTTTTTTATGGTACATGTTGATTATAGGTTGTTTGGTACAGGTTGGTGCATGGTTGATGTACTTGTTTATGGTACAGGTTGATTACAGGTTAAGGTACAGGTTGTTGCATGGTTGATGCATGGTTCAAGTTATTGGTATAGGTTGTTTGATACAGGTTGATTCGTACAGGTTTATAGTAGTATATCTCATAGTGATAGTGTGACAATGGTTACATCATTCTACTTATATGTCATGGAGGTTGTAAGGGGAAAGGAAAGGTGGTTGTAGCCACCTTCCAGTTTTAGCTAGAGAACATAGGGGGTTGTAGCCTCCTTCTGGTTGTAGCTAGAGAATTGGGGAGTTAGAACTTCCCTCAGGTTGTAGCCTGAGAAACTATGGGGTTGGAGCCTCCTTACAGCTGCAGCTAGAAAACAAAGGAAGTTGGTGCTTCCAATGAATGTAATTCTTAAAGACATATAAGAAAAAACATTTTATGGTTTTCTCCCTCTTTGGGTTTCCACATAAAAAAATGGTGTACTATTTATGTGTGTGATTTCTCATTTTATCATTTTTTATTTACTCTGCAACTACTAGATGATAATTCTACATTGATATAACACTTGCATTTTATGGTGAAAAAGGATTAAATTTCTCTATTACTGATTCACCCCCCCTTAGTAATCCAACATTTTTTCCCAAGGAGTCTTCTTTATTGGATTCATCCTTGGCATACCAGTCTTGATGATTTTTATTAGGCTCATTTCTATTGAAAGGAGGTTTGAATCCCTTCTTCCTCTGATTAGACTTCTCCTTCTTCTTATCCTTCCAATATTTCTACATGGATTCTCTGCCCTGGCCTTGATCATACAAGTACTTAGCTTTCCTGATAGCCTTAGTCAAGGTCTTGGGTTCATCATACTAAATATTTCCTTTATAAAAGGCTGGAAGCCCACTCAAAAACATTTGTATTTTTACCTTTTCATCATTTATAAACACAACATACTTTAACAACCCTAATAACTTCTTCTCATATTCTACCATGGACATGCTTCCCAACCAAAGTTCAAATAACTACTGCATTTTATTATCATAAAAGTGCTCTGAGAGGTACGCCTTCTGAAAATACTTCTTGAACTACTTCCAAGTGATCCTATTCTCATTAATATGCTCAACTTGTTTCAGCTCATCCCACCACATGGAAACTTTCCCATATAAATGGTAGGTGGAAATTTTTTCTTCTAGGTTTGATGAATAGTTACGCAATTGGAAATATCTCTCGAGTCCAAGAAACCATGCTTCAACATTATCTTCCCTTTCCCTTTCACCATCAAACGATGGTGGCTTGAGCTTCCTCTGCTCTCCTTGCAAACTGTCCATTTCATTCCTTCTTATTTGGTGCCTAACAGGAGACACCTACAGACTGCTTACAAAATCTTCAGATGCATAAGACCTTATTGTTGAGTAAGGAGGTGAGTGATGCCTATGAGCTCTGCTAGCACTCTCGGAATGAGAAACTCTTCCACAATCATCTCTTCTTTCATGATACCTGCCTTATTCCTCTTGCTTTGAGCCATTATTTTTTTGTCTCTGCAACACTCGTGAATTTATATGACTTTTCTCTCGCATCAGCCTCTCATTGTCTACCTTGTATCTCTACACTTCTATTTTCATGCTTCTTACAGTTTCTATCAATGTTTCTTTCTCCTCTCTGTTAATGTTTATTCCATTATTATAGTTCTTTTCATTTCAATAGATAAGAGCATAATAAGAACAAGATCACTGAGAAATACACATTCACAAGAGACACAACATTTATCCTGGGAAACCCTCTAGGGGAAGAAAACCCAACAAAACTTCCTTATCATAAATAGCTTAAACAATGTTCAAGAGATAACTCAAACCAATACAGATAGTCCTCTCCAAGAGATGCGCCACTCTTCTTCTCCTCTCTCCAACTGGTAATTGCAGCTTGCCTCATAAGAGAATGAGAAAGTGAGTTGTGTGTTAGAAGTGAGGCGCTAGCCTCTTATTTATATCAAACTGGCATGTGTGAAAGGTCACAATCTGGCAGGGCCGATCTCTCACTCTGGGTGGGTAAACCCACCTTTAATTAATTTTGGGTCTTCCATTATAACTATTGGGGCTGACGTCTTATTCTGCTCTTTGTAATTGTCCGATGACCAATCCGCAAAAGGGGATTTGGTCCTTATACAATTACCGACATGATTAATCCACAATGGGGATTAATCCAATAACAATAATAATAATAATCACATGATTAATCCGCAATGGGGATTTAAGCCAATAATAAAATAATAATAAGAATGTTCTTCGCAGTTACATTATTTCAACACTCCCCCTTAACAAGAAGGGTATTCTTCATCAGCATCAGGCGAGAGAGGTCTACATGATCAGTGGCATCTAGAGGACAGTATCGTCAATATCATATTGAAACATTGTCTAACACATTTACGAGTCATCGGAAGTTTTCTTCATAAGCAACATCATCATTCTCGAAATAATGCTATCATCATCTGTATCAAATATGTATCAGTAAAAATGATACCTCATCACAACACTAAGCTGGCACATCACAGTACTAGACTAGCTCAATGTCACAACAGTTAAGCTAGTAGCTCAGTGTCAGTCACATCTTCCTTTACGTCTAACAACTAGGTCAGAATCAAGTAATATTATCATCTCGCTTTACATCTAACAACTAGGTCAGAAGCAAGGAATCACAATGTCATGCTTTACGTCTAACAACTAGGTCAGAAGCATGACTCAACTTGCTTTATGTCTAACAACGAGGTCAGAAGCAAGGAACACATCAACATCTCACTTTACATCTAACAACGAGGTCAGAAGAGAGGAATCACAGCGTCATGCTTTACGTCTAACAACTAGGTCAGAAGCATGACTCATCTTGTTTTATGTCTAACAACGAGGTCAGAAGCAAGGAACCAATGGCGTTATGATTTACATCTAACAACTAGGTCAGAAGCATAACTCATCTTGCTTTATGTCTAACAACGAGGTCATAATCAAGGATCACACAGTGTCATGATTTACGTCTAACAACGAGGTCAGAAGCATGACTCATCTTGCTTTACTTCTAATAGTGAGGTCAGAAGCAAAGATCACACGGCATCATGATTTACGTCTAACAATGAGGTCAGAAGCATGACTCATCTTGCTTTACGTCTAACAGCGAGGTCAGAAGCAAGGATCACACGACGTCATGCTTTATGTCTAACAATGAGGTCAGAAGCATGACTCATATTGCTTTGCGTCTAACAACGAGGTCAGAAGCAAGGAATACGTCTACTCCCCCTTTCAGAGAAGGTCCTTTCGGACAATACCAAGATTATCTTGAAAGTGTTCAAACTTTACATGAGATAGTGGCTTAGTCAACACATCAGCAACATGTTCATCTATGCTAATGTACTGGAGCTTCAAGGCTCCTCTCTGTACCATGTCACGGATGAAATGATAGCGGATCTCTATGTGCTTCAACCTGTCGTGGAACACAGGATTCTCTGTCATTTTAATACAACTTTGATTGTCACATAGAATCACGGTTGCTCTCATCTTCAAATCAAATAGGCCTGTCAGCAACTTTTGAAGCCATATAGTTTCGCAGCTCGCAGAACATGAAGCAATGTACTCTGCTTCTGTTGTGCTGAGAGAAATACTGGATTTCTTACTACTCTGCCATGAGATCATAGCTGATCTCAAACTGAAACAGCATTCGAAAGTGCTTTTTTTTTTTTTATCAGCAACGCTTCCTGCCCAATATGCATCAGTATATCCACTCAATGTGAATTCATGATCTCCATCATAGCTGAGACAATAATCCATTGTACCTTTAAGGTACCTCATCACATGTTTTGCAGCCACTAGGTGAACACGTATGGGCTCTACCAGAAATTGACTCAAGGTGTTCACTGCAAAACAAATGTCTGGTCTGGTGTTCGTCAGGTACATCAACGATCCAATAATCTGTCTATAGAGAGTGGAATCTATCAAATCTGATGAAGTATCGACCAGCAGCTTCAACTTTGCTTCCATGGGAGTATTCATGGACTTGCATTCTAGCATGTCGAATCTCTTTAAGATTTCGACCATGTACTTCCCTTGGTTAAGGAAGATTCTTTCCAGACTCTTCCATACCTCAAGACCTAAGAAGTAATGTATTATGCCAAGGTCTTTCATTTCAAATTCTGTGGAAAGTCTTTGTTTACATTCAACGATGAGCTTTTCTTCTCCAGTTAAGAATAAGTCATCCACATACAGTAATAGTATTACTGGTTCATTCTCCATGATCTTGAAGTAGAGATTTGAATCTGCTTTACTCTTGGTAAAGCCCAATCTTGTCAAGAAACTGTCTATATGGCCATACCAATCTCTAGGAGCTTGCTTCAATCCGTATAAGACTTTCTTCAATCGACAGACATGAGACTTCTTGTCTTCAACCTCAAATCCTTGGGGTTGCTCTATATACACTTCCTCTTCAATGACACCATTCAAAAAAGTTGTCTTCACATCCATCTGGTGCAGCTTCCATTTCATCTTGGCAGCAAGAGCTATAATGGTTCTGATTGAAGTG
>ML778131.1:2415586-2455071 GCA_009831015.1 Picea engelmannii
AATGAGAAAAGCGTGACAGGTGTTTTTGAGAAAGAACACCGAGGACGGTGTTCCTTTAAGGGGGAGGTAATTGTAACACCCTATTTCCCTCAATTTGTAATTAATCATAAAATAGGAATTACCATGCTATTGCATGAGGACAATGTAAATGTATTATTGTTTGAGTTGCCAATGACTGACTGTGGGGGTGAAGCCTTCAAAGTACTGGCCATCATATCACTAGAGGAAGAATGTGAAAACTATAAGAGAGGGTTCATTATGACAAATAACCCACAATTTCCCTTGATGAGGATGACAACCTCCTTCGGATCCCAAGGAGAGAAATCAGTTAATGAAGAAAGGACCGGTGGATGAATTATCAACCACCCCCATGAATGGAAACATGGGTTGTCAACCCGAAGTACCACAGGGACCTGCAGACCTGAGCTTCCTTCTGACAGAAGGAACAGGATAGGTCGGCAAACCTTCCAAGATAAGAGGGATACACACGAGAGAGGGGACCCGGGGGAAAAAAAAGAGAGCATAAGCTCGCAAGGGAGATGCGCAGAGCTCTCTAGCGAGTCACGAACTTAAGTCCGCGAGCTTGATGCCGAGGAGCATCTGAGAAACCTCGTCGAGGCCATAACCGAGAGAGAGAAATCTATGAGTTACAGAGAACATGACCAAAACAGAAGGGGAAATGGAGGAAGAACCCTCGAGAAGTGTGAGAATTCCCTGGTGATATCATGGCTTGGCACGGGGGTGGACAGAGTGCTAAGAATGAATGCCTCTGTGCCTATGGTCGAGTGGAAGGACGAACACCCACAGTTAGTTGGTTGGCGGCAACCTGTAATAGATAAGTGATCTCCTGCCCTGTGTAATTTATCTGTAACTATGTATGAATTGGCTATATTGTGTATGTTGCAGGAATTGTGCATGACTTCTTAATGGATATGATGTATTCCTTTTATCATTGCTTGGTTGTTTAATTAGGATAGTAAGAAATCATATGGTTAGGATATGTTTTATACTCGTAAATACTTGTGTCATGTGGTGGCATAAGCCCAAGTCACGAACTGTGTGTTCGTCGACCGTGAACACAGTTTCATGTGCGCATGTAAACCTTCCTAATTGTTTTGAGTCCCTTGGAGGAAGAAGCCTGTTAATCCTAGAAGAAGAGCACAAGGCTCTTAATTCCTTCATAGCTGACGAAGCTCAGGAGGGATAACACTTGCAGAGTGTTCCTTAAACCAAGGTGGATTACAGAGGAAGGGACAAAGGTTCGAAACCTTTGGAGACCGAAAATTCAAGCACTGGAAGCAGCGAAGGCTCCAAAGGAAAAACGGTCGATATTGGAGGACTGCAGAGACGAGGATGGACAATCGTCATATCTATAGAAGTAGTGATAACCTTAACGGTTTGTGCCCAAAGGAGGATTTCAACGTTCGGGGAAACAGAGGTAGAGATCCCTTTGAACGCGCGATACACGAAATCTCGACGGGAAGTTAGACCATCAGATATCAAGTTGGACACATGTCGACCAATGGAAGAACCAAAGGAGGGACGCATGGCAGTCGGGCAACATTTCGCTGACTCGCGATTAGGAGTGGTCAAAGGGAAAGACTACACCAACTCACGATACGCGAAATAACGATGTGATCATGGTCGTTGACCCATGAGTGGTCTGGACCGTCGATCATCTAGAAGGAGATTTCGGCATTTCGGGAGTCGGGGGTTCGAAGGAAAGAACCTTACAACTTGCGAGTCACTAAATCCCGAACTCTTCAAAGAGGAAATCAATTTGTCCATTGTAGAGGACGCATGGCGAGAGCTCAGCATTTCGCTGACTCGTAGAGCAAGAAGGTCAATGAACATATTGTTCGAACTAGCGATGTGTGAAGTCGCGATTTGATCGTAGCCATCCATCAAGGAGGGCACGTGGCAAAAGCTCACTGTTTCGCTTACTCGCGACTAGAAGGAGTCAACGGGCAAGGTTTTAAGGACTCGCGATATGCGAGATTGAAAAAGGATCCAGACCATTGGATCCAAGCCACGGGAGAACCGTGGGATCAAAACTTTCGTGGTTATCGCCTATCGAGGGTTCGGATCTTGAGAGAGTTTCTTTTTTACTGTAGAAGTTGCGAAGTGTCGAGCACCGAGGGCTTGTTCAAACACGTGGCCCATCCGTAAGTGGGGACCGCGTGGTTGACAGGTAGCGTAACAACAAGCACCCAAAGGAAGGTGGAAGCGGGTGATCGGTGGTGGACACTTGTCGCCTGGGAAAGAATCAACCCTTTGTTGACTTATTGTGGCTCGGGGTTTCGCAGGATGAAGAATTTGCACCTTGATCGCTAAGGCTGTGAAACGTCGAGAGCCGAGGTCTCGTGCGACGGGCGGTGGCGACACAGCTCGTGAGAAGAGTACAGTGGAGGAGACAAGCAGTGTGTGTGCATCACTTTGGCATAGTCCATGTAACGTTGACCTCTCGCGTCTCAGGGATTCGCAAAGGAGGAGCACGAGGGCTCAACACCTCAACTAGAAAAATTGTGAGTGGTGCTAGTATTTTTCCTAGACCGCTAGTGAGGAGGGAGCCATACCCGTATCGTATCTCAGGTATCGGTGTTTGGAGAAAGGGGAGTCAAGAATCTTGACTCCCAACTCGCGAGTTGCGAAAGGCGCTTGCGCTAAGGCCAGGTTGTGGTCGTTTGGAGGAGGATAAGGGAAGGGATGGTCTGCAGTAGGCCCCATAGAAATTTAGGGATTATGTCCCTCGAAGAAAAGACAAAAAAAAAAAAATTAGTTGTCGTAGTGGGTGTGTGACAAATATCAACACTCCCTCCTAGTTAGGGAGGTATTAAAGGAAATGGTCTTGATCACAAAAATACCATTCAACCAATAGCATCATCATATCCACACAGGTTATCTCATGATCATGTAGATAAAATTACGAGAAACATCATCACTATTAGTATCATCTGATAGCATCAACTGCATCATCTATCGAAGACATACTCCATCTGAGTAATCGATAATGATGTTGAATAAGTCACTCACTCCACAAAGTGATATAATAACCATTCTTCTAATCTGGACATATGTCCTAGAAGAATAGTTGTTCCAATATATGTTAAGCCACGCCATGGGCTACAAAGACCATTTTTCTAATACAGACATATGTCCTAGAAGAATGATTGTCCTGGACCATTTTTCCCTCCGTCCACTACTGCGAAATCAAGGAAAATGTCTGTCATGTACCAATTTCTCCACTCTTGTCACTATTGTGAACTTAGGGAGACAAACCATTCTTCTAATTCGGGCATACCTCCTAGGAGAATAACTATCCATGGCATATCAACAATTTGTCAACCTGGACCATTCTCCACAGGGACAACGTTTGTCCACCAACAATTTTTCCTACCTGGACCATTATCTGCCTAGAGAATGTCTGTCCATTAGCATATTGTTTATTCATCTAGCTGAAAATCATCTCCAACACTAGTGGTAGTCTCTATGGAAATCAGAACAATGTCATCCAATAGATAAAAATTGTGTCTATTCATGATAGTATATAACTACTATCTAGTGGTACACAACAACTCCTAGTAGCACACAACTACTAACTAGTGACACAGTCACTAACAATGGATCGCATCCACCACCCTAGCATACAACTATTGTCCAGAGACATACAGTCTCCAAAAAAATCATATCATCTAATATCAACCTGTATAAACAATATCATGATACAAACTGAGTCATCTGGGCCATTCCTCCACTCACATCTGTGAGATTTGGAAGAGCATCTGCCCTCGGAAAGTAAAAACATCAGCCATGGGATATCTGGACTATTCTTCCCAAGCATAGAAGAATAATTGTCCTTGATTTATGAGCCTGGACCATTCACCTAATTGAGCTATTCCTCTGACACTAATCATAGTGCAACCTGGAGAAAACGAGTTTGCCCTAGGGAATTCTTGTCCATGATTGTTGAACCTGGACCATTCACCTAACTGGGCCATTCTTTCGTCACTAATCACAATTCAACCTAGAGAGAATGAGTTTTCCCTAGATAATGACTATCATGCACCAGCCTCCTATAACGAACCATTCTTCAAAACTGTTGACAACTGTGAACTTCAAAAGAATGATTGCCCAGAGAGGCAAACCATTCTTCTTGACCACTACTTAGAGTGATTGCCAAGCAGAATGATTTTACTATACCATTACCCCACACTAGACACAAAGGGGAATCATTGTCTATGGTACATCAACAATCTATCGGACCATTTTCATTACGAAAATTATTGTCTGATCTAGACCATTTTATGAATTGGAAAATGCATGTCCATCAAAAATCTTGGTCCACTTTCCAGACTGGAAGGTGACTACCCAACTTGGACCGTTTTCTGAACTAGAAAATTAATTCCCATAAATCAATAACATATCAGTTATTCCTCCCAACCTGGGAGTAATATCTTCCTTTTCCAATAAGGAAGTCATCTCCATGAGTACCATCTTGTCCCTTAAATACGCAAAATTTTCATCTTGGACAAAGGCTTTACCAAAATATATACTATCTTCTCATCTGTGGAGATATACTGGAGAACCACTTCTCCCCTCTGGACTCTATCATGGAGAAAATAATACTCGATCTCAATGTGCTTCGACCTGTCATGGAACATCAACTTCTTTGAAATCTTCACACAACTCTAATTATCACAATATATCACGGTCAAATCCAACACCTAATCAAACAGTCAAGAAACCAGCTTACAGAGCCACATTGCTTCCTTACAAGCATCACAAGCTACAATATACTTTGCTTTCTTAGTGATGAGTGCAATAGACTTATGTTTCCTTCTAGTCCATGACATTGTGGCAAAGATAAAATTGAAACATCTCCAAGAAACACTTCTTTTGTTATCTTCACTCCCTGTCCAAACTGAATCGATAAATCCTTGCAACTATATATCATGTCCTACAAAACAAATATCCAGCTGAGTATTCTCTAAATACATTAACGAGCCAATCAAATGTCAATACAGATATGGGTCTACTGGATCAGAGTCTCTCAACTTCTTCAGATCTATCATCATGGGAGTTTTCCATGGATTTGCAATCCATCATCCCAGAGTTCTGAAGAACCATTTCAATAAACTTCCTCTGTCATAGGAAGTTTTCACCATGCTTCTACTGTACATGATAGGATTTGCACCAAGCTGTTTGAATCCATACAAGGTTTTATTTCATCTGCATACAAGGGTCTCTTTCTGGTATACCTCAAAACCTGGAGGTTTCTCTACATATGCTTCTTCTTCAATTACTCTGTTGAGAAGAACAATCTTTACATTCATCTCATGCAAACTCCAACTCATGGATACTGCAAGAGATATAATGGCTCAAGTAGAGGTATGTCTGGTTATTGGAACAAGGTTTTCATCGTAGTATTCTCCCTCCTTCTGGGAGAACCCTCTAGCCCTAAGCCTTTCCTTGTATCTATCAATGCTTCCATTTATAAGTATTTTTCACAATTTCTCACATGTGTTTCTCTTCATCACAACTTCCTTCCATTCCTTCTAGTTGATTGCTTCTAATGGGTTCAAACTCGTTCAATTGGTTGTTCTGAATTTTCTTTCTTTCTTGGAATCTTCTTGTTCTTCCTCATGTTTCTCTTTAATGTTGGAGTCCATGGAATCTTCTATAGATTACCTGCACTTCTTTCCTAAAGGCTCCAACTTTTTCCTTCCGCCATAGGAACATAAATGTAGATGGACAAACAAAGATATTCAAGGCTTCTTTTTGAATAAGACTTCTTCTAGATTCAAGCTGAACACGTGTTGCTTATCATGGATACTACTTGTAATGAAGAACATGGAAAGATACTTCATAGTATTCATAGATTCTTCAATGGATCATATCATTGGGGATTATCTCCCTCCTAATCATGGCTTCATGTCTGAATGAGCAATATGCATGCTCTTCTTTTATAATTCTATGATCAACTCCCTCCATCTGAGAGAGTCCATGCTTTCGTCTGCTACATCTCTCTTTGATTTCTGCAAAGTGTCACAAGCCTATTCTATTTTCCTTTTGATTTCTAACTTCCTTCGAGTCTGACTCCTCTAAGTCTCTTTAAGTTTGTTTCTATTTGTTTTGATTGTTTCCCATCTGGCAATCGTGTCATCCTTATAACCTTATTCTATGACATCTTCCACGAGGATTGTTCATCAAACATATTTCACAAGGGTACCTTCCCAAAACAAGAACAACAAGAGAAAAAAAGAAATATATATCTAAAGAAGATGTTAGTTCATCTTACAAACAAGTACAATAAGAATCTCTATCAATGGTATTCGTATGTATTCAAGTATTTATTGCACCTAGCAATAATAGAACCTTTTAAAGATTGTTTTCATAATTGTAATGTAGCAATTATCACCTTTGATATATACAAATTTGAAGCTTAACAATTTAATCAAACCCGGAACTTAAAGCCTCAACTGTTATGGAGGGTGCGCTTATTCTTCTGAATGCACTGAATCTAAGATTACAACTTGGACAAGGTATCTAATACTTTCCCTGCAAACACACTCATGTTTTGCTAGATGATATAACTTGGATAGCTTATACAAGTGCATACCTTTGAAGTCTTGTAGCATCGTCCAACTTGTCTTCCAATATGAAACTATATACCATCTTGACAAGAGGATATTAGAAACTGAATCAGAGGATTAATGATTAGAACAAGCTAGAAACTCTAAAATTTCAACTTTGACCACAAAAATCAATTTGACCAAAATTCAACATTTGACTTTTGACCAATCAACCTTTGGTTTTGACTTAGACCAGTCAACCTTTGACTTTGACTTTGACCAAAAATTCATCTTGATGTTTTTGCTAGCTGAAGGTACCAAGAGGTGCATTAGGCTAGGGTGCACTAGGATGTCAAGGAATTATGTCAAACTCTTTATCAGAAGTGCCCTAACACAAGAGTTAGGGTTTGTTGCAGCTGCATAATTAGAAAACCTAGCCGCAGTTGTAACTGGTGCCACAACGAGCGTAAAAAATAACTTCCCAATATATATTCCAGTGGTTATACTGTCTGAAGATAGTGTGGGCCCATAACCTGTTAGAAATAAAGAGATGTGGTCTTTTTTCCATAGACAATATAACAATATTGTCACCCAACCATAGGCTGAAGCCATCCTCGAGCACCTTAACCTTGACAGATAGAATAATTCCAGAAGAAAACCCTTAGAGCCAATAGCCAACTAAGGTAGCATACATCTCTCCAGAGCTAGTGCACCAAGCAGAGAGTCCAAACCATAACCAAGGTAGAAATTCCAAACTATAACCAAAGACCAAAATCCCACTTGCAGTAGCTGCAACTGCACTCCCTCTCCAAACTTGCGCACTACTAGTCTTTATGCAGTTGTGAGAGTGTGAATGACAAATGAGCTCTGGCACCCTCTTATTTATAGTGTTCTTTGTCACCTGTCCTGACCAACTTCTTCTTTTAGAGGATATCACTTAAATATTAATTCTTTTATTGAGTAGACATGTCTTATAGGGTTTCTACACATGTTTATGGTTTCTCTTGCTTCCCGGAATATTCTAGTCTCATCAAAGGTTACACTTAGAGGTTAATACCTCCCGCATATATCATAATATCAACATTTTTAACATCCATCTGATGGACCTCCCATTTATATGAGGCAACAATGACTATAACAAGGTGGATGGAATTCATTTTGGCTATGGGGGGAAAGGTTTCAATATAGTCAATGTCTTCAACTCGACATAACCCTTTGGAAACTAACTAAGCCTTGTGTCTTTCAACACTTCCATCTGATGCATACTTAGTTATGTACACCCATTTACATATGAAAAGTTTTCTTCCTTTGGGAAGAGGTACAAGATCCCAAGTATCATTTTCTATTAAAGAGTGATACTCTTCATTCATTTCTATGTCCCAATATGGATGCCCTGAAGCTTCTACAAATGTGTCTGGATCATGAGTCTCTAAAACTTGATCTAAAAAAGAAGAGGCTCACTAGAACTATGAGCATTTCCGAAGTTGATCTGAAGGATCACCAACAAGATCACCAATTGCTTCTCATGTTGAATGAACCCATCTGAGAAGCGGTGATGTTGCTATAGGTTCATGTTCAATGGAATCATCTAGACTCATCTAGAGGAAGGTGAGTAGACAGAGGTGGATTTTAATCCTCACTATCATCATCTGAAGAAGAAGAAACTATAATATGAATAGAATATGGATCACAGGCTGAAGATGGCATAAACGTCAAATTAGGCTCATAGGCCAAGATATTTTCATCAAATTTAACATATTTTCTAATAATAATTTCATTGGAATGGGGTTGAACAAGTATGTAACCTTTGACATCTTCAGAATATCCAACAAAAATACACTTCTCACTTTTAGGTTGTAAATAATTTATTTTCTCATCGGGAATATGAGCCCATGCTACACTACCAAATACATGAAAGTGCCTTACATCTGGATTAATTTTAGTCCATGCTTCTTCTGGTGTTATAATTTTTAGAGCCTTCGTGAGAATGTGATTTACTATGTAATTTTCACAGTTGATGGCTTCCACCCAATAATGGAGACTTAATCCCTTATATTGGATTATAAAATTAGCCATTTCCTTTAAGGTGTGATTCTTTCTTTCAATAACACTATTTTTTTGTCGTGTATATGGAACAATATTTTGCATTTGAATTGTTGGACCACGTTTGCCATTAAACTAAAAGGCCGACATGTTAGTTTTTGATACAACTGCTAGAGTTAGTAGATCCACAGGAGACTGATAAACCATGTCATGAGTCCTAAAGGAGGTGTTGAACACCAAGTCAATAATCTCCCCCTCAACACCAACTGAGGTATTTGCAACCAACTGAGCAGACTCGAACCCACGACCTTTTTTTCTAATACCAATTGTTGGACTAGGTTTGTCGTTAAACCAAAAGGCTTACCTGTTAGTTTATGATACAACCACCAAAGTTAATGGATCCATGAGAAGATGTTAAACCATGTCATGAGTCCCGAAGGAGGTGTTGACTACCAAGTCAACATGAATTCCCTGTGCAGTGCAGTAACTTGTATATTTATTTTTCACATATCCTCCTCCATTATCTTTCTTAACCTTTGAAGTTGATGTCCGTATTGTTTTTCTACAAGGGTCTTGTAGGCCAAAAACTTGCCAAAAACTTCACTCTTAAGTTTTATGAAGCAAATTCAAGTGCATCTGGAGAAGTCATCAATGAAATTTAAGAAATACTAGCACCCATATAAAGAAGGATAATAAAGTGGACCACACAAATCACTGTGATGAAGCTGCAAAGGGGTCGAGGCGTGCTAAGAAGCACATTTGTCACATCCCAATAATGTTCACTGAGAACAAAATCATTACAAACACCATCTTTGCAAGAAACAAGATGAAGACCAATCACCATATGTTTATTACATAGTTGTTGTAATGAGTGATAGTTCAGATGAACAAACTTCTCATGCCAAAGTTTGCTCAAGTCATCTCTTTGAGCAACAAAAAATGCTTTATTAGACATAAAATGAAATTTAAACACAACATTGACAAGTTCATTGGGGAGATAAATGCTTTATTAGACATATCAAGCATGTTCATAAACAATTGCAAAGAATACAAACAAAATCAAAGAAAAAAAAAGTGTGATCAATAACGTACTAAGGCTCCCCTTTAAATGGAAGGAATGGGAAGCAAGAATGTATAAAACAACCATGTATGTTATAGATGCTTAATTGCAAAAGAGCATTTTAAATTTGATTTGTGGGAAATCAATAATCAATAATGTTTAATTCAAATTATATGAAATAACCATATTAAATAAGCACTAACATTTTATATATATATATATATATATATAAAATCAACCATTTCACAAAGTATTTATTAAGGTAAGTGGATTCACATTTTCTAATTTATAAAGTACTTCATGGTACATTTAAAAAATAAATCATATCCACCTATTACAATTCAATGTCTCCAAGTTTATTTAATTTAATTTTATACTTACATTAATATGCTCACATATATGTGAGCCTGCTCACATATATTTGAAAAAAACATGGCTTTTGTTAAGGAGAATTTCTAAGATTCTTAGAGGCTAAAGGTTTTAAACTATTTTTTTCCATATTAAAGTGTGTTTACAATGAAACAAGGTTGAAATTCATAACTCTTCCACCCTAAGAATAATTATCATAAATTAAATTTCTTATTGTTGGGAAGAAGTGAAAGGTTTTGAACTCTTTCTTCCCTATTAAAGTGAGTTGATAGTGAAACAAAGTTGAACAAAAAGTTCATAACTCTTACAAATACAATAAAAACAAATTTAATAATAATTATTATTATTTCTAAATACACATCCAAAACCATTCTAAGAATAATTATCATGTGTCAGAAAGTAATGAGATCGTAGATGGGGCAACACTCACTGCAGCCAAATCGTTTATGAAGGGAAAAAAAAAAAAACACATTTTTGAAAATGCAGTTCATCCTCTCTCAAGGAGGTATGAGCTCTGCATGACGATGTTTGACTAAGACCTCGGCCTTCGATTCAAGACATTGAATCTTACAATAAGTACAGAAGTAAAACGTTCATAGATTTTTCCAATTGCTTCTGTAGGTTCATTTCAAGGGTATGTGCACCTTTTTATATAATCATTGGTTCCTTGGTTGCACTGAGTTTCAAGAGTTAGTTAATAAAATTGGCACCACAGTGTAATTACAACGCATGCATGGTGGATTATATTAGGATGATCCAAGAAAATTTAATGATAGCTGGCTCGGTTTTGCTGAGTAGCTCCCACAACTTGAAGCCAGTTAATGAAACCTGGATCATGCAGTTGATGACTTGAACAACACTTCGTTGTTCGACTGCAACTTCGTGCCCAACTAGGCAAATGTGCTTCGGCATGTTCGTAAGATAATGAAACTATTTTTAAACCTGTGATGCAACAACTTTTATTTTAATGCTATCAGTGTTTTTAAGCTTTTGAACCTAAAAAGTTGACAAGGTTTCAGCATTCAGGGGAATAATTGAATAAACCCACTAAATTTTACAATGCCACCTACAGTAAATATCCAAATGGGTTATATGAATTCGAGAGTTCAGTTATCATTTTCAAACCAAACTCCGCATATGGCATTAAAATACATAACCGTTTTTAGATATCAAAAATTGACTTGAGCTGCAAAATACAATCTAGATAAAATTATAGAAAGTACATATCTGCAATTTGAGATTTCCTATATTCTGTGAAACCTTCCAGATACACCCTCAAAAAATACGAAGAGGGCCACAATTGTCAAGAAAAGATTATAACATAATGATATTTTGACTGAATTTATACTCATTAATTGAGACAATTGGATATTTATACTGGTGTGCACTTTACAGTAGGCTTATGCTTATTTCCTCACAGAGGGAGGGAGAAGAAAAGCCCGATAATAATAAAAAACATGGGTACCCTACATTTTACCACCATAGCTCGCGATAGTGTGTACTGCCTATCCAGGTTTATGTTACAACTCGCCTTACAAATACAGGATTAGAAAAACAAAATGAATGCAGAAAGTAGTCATCCTAGAGAAAGAAAAACTGCAGCTGAATGCACAAGCTTTACAGTATGTCTTGACTGGTTTAAGCTACAAAGTCATGTAACATATGAGTTGCAAACCGCTTTCCATTTTGCATGCTCATGTTGTCATAGGTACTTGCACCACGTACAGCTGAAGTGTCATGGATGTGACAGTAATCATCCGAGTCACTGCCTAAATCATGTCTCCTTCCTGAACCTAAACCTTGACTGGAATTATAACTCTGTTGAGTTCCTGATAATGATAAATCATCACAATGTTGCAATCCAAGAGTAAGAGACACGCCACCAATTCCAGAATACTTGGGGGTAAAAGTTTCCTGGCCATATCTACTCAATCCGCCCAATTGGTATGACCCAAAGCTTCCACTATCATCCAGGCGAACCATTTTGTTATTGGCAAAGCTGTAACCCTCAGAAGCATGCTTTTCATCACTGGCAAACTTGCTGGTATCAAGGATATATTCACTGCCTGTTTCCTCAGATTTTAAATCAACATCCATGCCCATATTAGGGGGCAGAAGTATTGTAGAGTCCTGAATTCCATTCCTAACTTTTTTCTGTTGACCTTGCCTCGGATCCTCATTATCGATTTCATGAAATACATGACTGTCTGATACACCAGTCATGCCCGTTGTCTGATTTCTACCATTAATCCTATCAGAAGCCTGATCAGGCTTGAAACCACCATTCTGTTGCATATAGCCTCCTTCCTCTATGCTGTTATTGAGCGTCCTATTCTTTTTACTTTTCTCCTCTTGTCCATTTTCACTGTTCCCAGGTCCTTCCTTTGACACCGTTTCTTCATTGTTTTGACCACTTTCTGTTGTTACCTTCGAATCTGCTGCACGATTTTGTGTATCTGCCTCTCTAAGTTCCTCCATATACATTTCTTCCACCATGGGCTTCCAAAGGCGGACACGTGCATTTATAAACCAATTTGAGACCTAAATTGACAGAAGCAACTGATAAGTTTCACATAACCACCATCTATTTCAGGCAATTTTGTCTGCTTATTCTTGAAAAAATATATTTTTTAAAAGAATTACAAAGTCCTGCATGGTCAAGAAGAGGTCTTGCATCAAAAAAGTACCTGGCTTCTGGTCAGTCCAGTTTGTCTTGCTAGTAAATGTTTGTCAGCATCTTTTGGATACCTGAATACAAACACATGAAATCCAAGACAAATTAATGATGCCCCAAGAATTTGTTTTAGCATACGATAAATTGGTTGAACACACACGACACTAGATTAAGATAGAATCTTCTTTCCTTGTAGCAGCCACTTGAATTAAACAAAGGTTATAGGTGCAAGGAATGTGTGAGGATTAGATTACAAAATTCCTTTTTGACTATGGGAAGTGAAGTGTATCTGATGAAACTTGCAAGCACATCATACATGATGAATGTTGTTAAGATTGAAGCGAGAGGAAAACAGAACGTGCATCAGTACAAAAAACCCAAATATTTGGAAATTTATTGCCCGGGGAATTCTAAAAATGGCATTGAATTTTCCTAGTCAAAAGATATCCTGATCAGTAGCAAGCAGAAGAGCATGGAGACTTATGAAGATGTCCCGTGACATGACGAGGAATGACTAATATCGAAGACCTCATGACCCCCATTGGAACAAAATGGTACACTTCTGTACATTGAATAGAGGGATTGAAACTTGAAAGGATAAAGCATCAAGTAATTGAATTAAGGGTGGTTAATGAAATAAATATTCCTGTTTTACAATAAAAGGTTGACCACATCACCTCTGGAGACTGATGATAAACAATTTAGGCAGCGATATGATGGTACTAGATACACCCACAAATAGAAAAGCTAGGGACAAATGGTCAAGTGTCTCTCATAAAGAAAATTTGGAGTAAGAACAAACAATCATGCACAAGCAACATGTAATGGACAGCTTGGACAGTTACTGCAAATGGCTCTCGGAATCAAGCCTACAATTGAAAGTTAGAGATTAACAGAAACCCATTGATATAAATACTGTGGGGTTAATCCCAGAAGAAAATAAGCCAATGTAGTGCAAAGTGTCCATTCTGTAAGGTTCTACTTCTTACAGCATGTTTAGTGAGTGAAATGACAATATGGGGGATATCAGGCAATCCATTCCTATAACTATTACAACCCTGAAGTATGTGTTTGGGAGATAATTCATTGTTTTCTGCCATTGAAAGATGCCATGAATCATTTACAATTAGACAGTGCACTAATGTAAATAGGATTAGGCACATCATGCAGTGTTCTTTTAAACAATGACCTAGAGCAGAGGAATACTGATATCACGCGAAAGGAGTTTCACACCAAATCACTATACTGTTTGGTCAAGAAGAGATTCGTCTTGCAGGCATGGTAAGGTCAGGAGCTTCACCTGTTCAATAAGTATTTTAGAAAACTTACATTTCTAAGAGGGAAACTGCTTTAACAGACTATTGAGGAAGCATGGCACCGCAAATAGTTAGTTAGAACAATTAAAAGAATTTCTAATGGACATTCTACTGGTAAATGTTTGAAATTGCTGAGTAAAGCATTGAACTATCAGTTAGTGTTATTTGTACCACTGTAAATAAATTGAATAGAGTTAAGTCATTTAAAAAATAACAGAGATAAAGAAAATAAACAACGGTCATTATAAAGAGGCCTTGAGCCTCTCAAATTGAAGATGAGAAGTATAGCTTAGCAGATTCATCTTAATTGCAAAGTATCCCATAATTTTAGTCCATGGAAAAATAAACCAATTTAACCAGTTGAAAAGAGTTGAAGTATTGTGGGGGGTTATACTGAGCCTGGTGGATCTTGTGATAGGGAGGAGCCTACTCATGGAGAGAGATGGTATCATATAGTAATTCAAGATGTCCAAAGAAACAAGAAGATTCTCAGTGAAGTAGCCCTCGTGTATTCAATGAATTTTAATTCAAATTGTAATCACAATATTGCTTAAGTACTTACGGATGAAGGAAATGCTCAAATAGCCAAGCGCGCAGAATAGAAACAGCCCTCTCTGGAAGCCCTCTTTGAGGTCTCCAGGCATGCTGCTGTATCATTCCTAGCTGCTGAAGAGCTCGCTGTTGTCGCAGTTGTTGATCAACAAAGTGAAGACGGGATGTTTCACCTTTTCCACTTCCCGTTAAATCTTCCTCCCCTAGATTTTTGCTAGTCAAGCGAATTTGTCCAGCAATTGCATCTCTCAATGATCGAAAATGCCTGGAAATTGTTTTGAGTGCAAGAGAAGTGTACGTCTTGGCAGCCCCAAATCCAGCTGCAGCCTCAAATGATGAAACAACAATATGCATCTGATGATAATACTGCCTGTACCTTCGATCCACCTGAGATCAGATGCATAAATAGGCACAAGGAAAGAGAAATAATCAGTACTATTCAAAGGAAAACAAAAACAACTACATTTCTTCGATTTACATCGCAACTGTGCAACACCTCTTAGCAATACTAAGCTTTGTAACTTTTGTTATACATGAAAAAAAGAAAAGATGTCAGCTGCAATTAGTATTAATAATTCAATACCGCATAAAAGGTTTCAAAAAGATTTCATCTCAACAAACAGATTCCATAGCTACAGAGAGGTCTCAGCTCAGAATCTATATTTCCCCACTCAAAGTTCTATCTGGATTCAAAATTGCATCTTAGGGTTCAGAGTGATTTAAATTTTATACAACTGTTAGGGTGATACTTAAAGAACAAGTCTTCAACTTGTGGATTGTTTCTTTTGAACCAACCATTTCATGTCCCTTCTCATCTCCTGGAAATGGGAAGGTTTTGAGTTCTTTTGAATATCTAACCAGGTGTGCTCAAGGTAAAGAGAATCCTAAGTAAGCGTCAAGTCTTCTTCTTGAGCAAAGAATTTGACATCACGGTTATTCCAGATGTATGTCATCCTAAAGCATGTCATTCTAATTTCTTGTTACCTTGACCATTTTTTAACTGGCACTAGAAGGCAGACAAGACAAACTGAACAACTACCTGAAACATATTTTTATTTTTCTCATGGATACAGACCAATTTTGACCTCACATGCCTCGACACACCTGATCTCTCTTCAGAACACCATAAGAAATCTTGACTATGAAATTCTTTTGAGCTACATCTCTGTTTAACAGGCACAGTGCAAAAGTAGCTCTTATTGAAAAACTTATCAGCACTGATATTGACTGCTTATAGTGACTTTACATACTAGTCTCTCTTAAATGTAAAAAAAAATTAGATTATAGGTTTCTCGATAGAGGCAAGTTGTAGTCATGTATTCAACAAAAATCTTTGACAAGAACTATGATATAGTATGAGCCTAAGTTTCATTCATTTGAAAATGTAATCTGGAAGGTTCAAAATTATGGATCGTATAAGTAGACAAGATATCAAAATGTAAAATAGAAACGACTCTGCCCATATTTAGCATCATTTACTAAAAATGATTTCGCTACTTCATTTCCTCCTTGTTCCTACAATTTTACTCTGCAGATTTACAATCTGGCTGCCTTTCTACTAATTAACACTTTATGTGTAAAAAGAAGTTCTAGCCACGGATAGCTTGCACTATTGATATACTGTATAGTATACTTTTTCAAATTTGAGAAAATTAACAAAAGTCAAAGGCAAGAAATGTATACCTCATCCAACATGGCAACAAGCTTTGCCTTTTTCATCTGAAGTTCTTGTCTATCAGCTGGTGTGAGTCCAAAAGCATGTTCATTTTTCATTTCTTGTGCAGAAATTGAAGGTCCTGTTATTGCAGATGTTGTTCGGTCATTTGCTTCAGTTCCAATATTCTTTTTGTCAGATATTGTACCAAACCATGTTTGGGATTTTTGATGGTTGACTGAATCAGACTTGATACCCTTTCCAACATTCACAACTTCATCAAGTAATTGCTGCGCTGCTTTAAAATATTTGGAACCTGTTAAACTGTTTGAGAGCTCTGCTGCTCCAATTGCATTGGTACCATGATGCATCTGTTTGTTACACTCAGAGCCATTCACAGTACCTAGAAATTTAGTTCCTAGCATCCCATCCCTTGAGGACGCCCGAAAAGAACTCAGACTTCCTGACAGTTTATTTGTAAGTCTATCAGCCCTGTTCATGTTCTCTTGTGAAGTTGCTTCAGAAATAGTGGGGCAATTCACTTCTGAGTCTGTAGGCTGATTTTGAAAACAGGATAATTGGATATTTGAAAGCTGTTGGGGGGAAAGGCTAAGAGAAAGCCCCCGTCCATGTGCTGCCAAACCATGTGACTGATCTAATTGCAAACCTAGTCCATTTGGATTCATTCCCAGTTGTTGTTCTGGGATGGAAGACATAGTAGCACGCTTCATACCTGTTGGAGAAATCTCAGAAACAGATTGATGGCCCAAATTAGAAAAATTGTTAAGCTGCCCAGAAAGGGACTGATTATTATGGGGGGTGGGATCTGTTGGCTGCATGAATGTAAGCTCATTTCCCACGTTTCTCCATACATTGTAACCATGATTTCCAAGCCGAGATGAGAGTAAAGTTGAAGTAACATCCTGTTGTGTTCCACCTGAGCTTTCCACTGATGCCATAGAATACCGTTGTGGATGTGGGGCAGAAGGAAATGGGATTCCAATGAAATGTTGCTGTGGCTGCCCACTACCAGCCAAATGACTATTTGCCGATGGAGTTCCTGTTGATTGATTTATAAGTACCATGTTACCTGGAGTTTGCATGTCTGCATAGCCTGTATAATCAGGGTTCATTAGGTAGAGGGTTTGCATGGTATCTGGTTGAATATTTGAACCTGGAAAGTAAGTAGCCATTATCTTTCTGCTGTTTCAGCTTAACCCAAAAATGCTTCCCTCAAGTCTCCAACTGCTTGGTTGAGCATTGACAGCGGTCAATACAGACCCAAGACTTGACACACAAATGTAGCTCTATTTCTAGATCATTAGTTGGATGCTACAAGAACATCCTTTGAGAAGCTATTACCTTACTTGATTATGCAATTGTTTTTGGTCTGTCACTGCCTCTTATAGGATTTTAATCAAGCCAGTCTCTGTGTATTCAAATTGGCTGGTCACTCCTATAAGTGTTAAAAAAGAAAAGATATCTCCTTGAATACACACAACAACCAGCAACATTCCAGATGCAGCAAATGTCTTTGTAGCAGAACCAGGAATGCCCAAGAAATGCACAATTACAGTTTTAAGCACAAGAATATGGTCTCGTAGCTATTCACCATCCCACCTTGTCCCTGTATCATGCAGAAGAATGTCATGGGTGATGAGTCAACAACATACTAAAATTTCAATTCCAGTGATTACAAGGAACAAGTAAAACCTCATATTCAAGAAAGGAGAAGATGCTACATTCTATGTTGACTCTGAAAACAATAATGAAAAAGAACTAAATGAATGTTTACAACACAAAGTCATATACATCAATCCATATGTACCACCTTAAGGATGCTTACATTATGAAAATAAAATTCTGAACGATTGCAAGAGGAAGAAAAAGAGAGCCCCATCTAAAGGCAAAGGCCAGAAAAGGCACTGAATTCATCCCATTGCAGTTTCTTCTTAATTCAATCTTTCCCAATTCAAGAAAGTTGAAATGCAAATCCGTTATTACAACGGAATTGTCAGCATTAACTTAGGACATTAGCTATGATGTGAGATCAAAATAACCATTCCAAGAAATTTGTTTATTGACTGAGCTTGGATTATCAATTTATCACCAAGTTTGTTTTACCACCAAACGGTGTTAATTATTTTATAATCCATGAGATTAAGAGACATCTTTGACATTTCATCTCAGCCCAAACATGAACTATCCTTTTGCCTTTCTTAGTTCACAAGAAGTCTGTAGAAGGGTTCAATCTAAGCCTACATTAGACACACAACATGCTTTGCCAACAGTGTCCTGTCAGAAAATAGTGGTATTGAAGGGTTGTATGTAGTAAATTGGTACTTCCTACAGAATTTGTTGGCTAAATGCAAATTTAGGATGGCACAATTCAGTTGAAAAATCCCTAGATGCAATAGGCCACTTTAGTACAGTTAATTGCGAAGAGAATCTTCATCTTGAATGTGCTATACATCTACTGAAGACTTTAAAACCACCACTCTCAGTCCTATTTTCTAGGCATATAGGTATGTGTAATTAATCTAGCTTCTAAAGATTTTGAGGAAATCTGTATTTTCCCTCTCTTCTTGATGTTATGTCTCAATTTTAATTATGGTCCTTCTAAATTTGGCTGCTGCCAAAATGGGCCGCAATATTGGTTGCCTTGCTAAACTAGATAAATCATAAAATGGAATACTTGTTTGCACCTGTGTTGATTTCAAGCAGTTGATTGAAATTGACTAAAGCTGAAATTTAAAAGACTGCCTAATCCTGCAGGGATAAGAGTTTAATAGAATAGAAAAATAGTCTGGGAATTGGTGCAAAATCAAACAGAGGTTTGAATTATTTGCAAATTGACAGTTGGATTCTTCAGATTTATATCTTAGTTCTTAACTAATTAGCTTGTTGAACGAAAAGTGATGTATCATAATGGAACAATAAGAACTTATGTTGAACAAATGTGTCTCCAAAGAAGGATTCTCCAAGCCAAAATTGCAATATTTAAAACACTGAAGATCATTGCAAGTTGAAGGTAATCAAATAAATCCAATATATGTTTTGTAAAGGTTGACTCCCAAGAAGCAATGTGATCCAGAGTAGGAGCAAAACAGCGCAGCAAATGCACTGTTCAAGAGGCATAAAAAGGGGATATCTACGAAGGTTATATAGGTTAGTGTGATAAACAACAGGACAAGGGAGTCTGGATTCTGAAGGAGAGATTTACACCTTGAAGGATATATTCAGAAAGGCTCTCCAGCAATCACAATGCCAGCTTGTAAATGGATGATAATTTTCACTACTGGCCAGTAATGTGTGAAATCCTATATAATTTTTTGAATAATGCTTTCTTATTACCACAACAGTGGTGAGCATCCACCACCTGTCAAGATGTGAAACGCTGCTTACACTGAACAACCACCCAGCCTGACTTAACGGCCCCTGGGTGGCGAAGCGGCTTCCTTGCAGGTAGTGCATCGGCCACTTCTTTTGAGGAATTAAACCTATAGAAGAGGCTATAGCAGCACCTCTTGTGGCTGAAATCCTATAAAATCATTGATTTTAAACGTTTTGCAACAACTATTACAGGATTCAGTCACTGTACTTGAAGATATAGGATTGCAAAAGAGTTTGACTCAATTGGGTTTTTCTTTGATAATCCATTCGCATGTATATAGAACATGTTAGAAACGAAGAGATGTATAATGCAGTACACACACTTAAAATGGAAATGGTTCATGGCATATTATGTTTATGCAGCATATTCTGAGTATTAATTAATTCCCTTAATTTTGCAGTTTATTGAGGTATGATTAACAGCTAGTAGATTTTGGACTGTTATGAAGCACATATGAGTTAGTATAATGCAGACACTACTTACAAGGAAACCTTAGAGATGTTCATATACTGTAGATGCCTATTGCATGGTTGCATAGCACTAAAAAATGCTCAGTGCGAACATCATTTGTACTTCTTCTGATAAGCCGACTTGCACTCTGTGAAATTCAAAGGTGGGATGTTCTACTGAGATGATAACCATAAGAGTATAATTCCTATTATGTTTGCATCGACTTCCTAATTAATGATTTATGTTTTTTTGAATCTGGAATTTTCAGGTAATATTGCTAAAGGTAGGTAAAGCCTTTCAAGTTCACCTAAAAGTTGAGATTTTTTGGACTATGTTGAATATTTGGAATAGACATGTTTCAGAGAGCTTTTCTTATGAACTCAAATCATACCCTTTTTTCACTGTACAGGCATTATTTATAAATAATCCTTTATCCTAGTTCTATCTTTTATTTCAATACAAATTACTTGTACACATATACTAACAATGAACATACAATTTGAGGAAGAATTTAGGTTTCCCTTCCACAAAGCCATTAACTTATCAAAGTTGGTATTTCCCTTCTATTCAAGACCTGCAAAAATTTGTTGTTTTTATGTAAATTTCTGTAAAGGATCGACAAAAAATAATGTGGCAGGCTTCTCAAAGAGCCATACTAAGTCTTTTCTATAACAAGTCAAGATTCTAAAGTCAAATATTTTTTACTAGATCCAATGAATGCCTCAAATTTCCTGGTTGAACCCTATATATAAATAAGGAGGATACCATTTATAGAAGAATTGATAAAATGTTACAGATGTACTACAACATAGCCACATCTCCTCATAATACTCTTACAAAAGGTAGCTTTGCTGATAGATTTTGAACTTAGTATCCATATTACTCTTCTAACAATAACTCATTCTAGAGTTGCTTAATATTTATAAAAAAGCAACATATCTTATCCTTGCATGGAAAAGAGATGTTTACAACGCATTCCTAGTACGTCAATACAGTAGAAAGAAGTTGTAACATCAATCAAAACCATGCTTGAAAAAAACTTCCAAGTAGAAAGAAGCATGTAGAACTTCGAACTGTTCCATGATTATTTCAAACAGAAAAATGAAACATTTCTACCATGGCAGGTCATAGGGAGTGGACTTATTCGCATGATTAGTAGCCAGTTTCTTTTTGCTCGTAGTTGTTATCCTTGTGGGGTAATAAATACTGTCTAGAAATTTAATTGCCAGATCATTGCCTTCATCATCTTGAGGGGTCTGATTCCATCATGATTACTCTTTCACTGCCTATTCAAAAATATACAGGTACTGGATTCCGATCGAGGATATGAAAGTAGAAGCATACCAAACCATTTCACTCAATTAGAGAACCTCCCTTCGTAGTAACTGAAGCTCCAAAATGAATTCCGAAGACAACAGCTAAATTTCTGTTCACTCGTTGGGCCTATTTTAAAAGCCTAATTTGGGACCATACCACCATCTCAGAATTGAGCTGAAGCACGTGATCTTTAGAGAAGCCCCAGATGGGAAACATAAGAAGGCTGACAAGTCTCGCCATGTAGGATAGCTTCTAACCCAGTGCAGAAAGGACTTTAAATAGGAAACCTCAGTAAACTTGAGCTCAGAGGACAGCACCCAAGTCCATACACCTTTCAAAACAGTCACCAACTCTATGTGATTTGAAGATCATAACAGCTTGTTGGCAATTTCTGTACAACCCACTTTGCCCACATAGGATGGCAGAACAGCTAAAGAGAAAGACTGCTCAAGCAAGTTTCACAGAGCTGTTACCATATATGAGAAACAGAAGTCAAACATCAGAGTTAGGATCCAACTCAATGTCCATATGATGATCCATCCCGAATATTAGCAATCAAGTGCTTTTATGTGCCTAATAGAATTGCTTCTAAGCTGAAATGGGCAATGATCCAATCTTGAATTTTAACATAGGGCTAGACCGTGTGGGTATTCATATCAAAAAATTGGCTGACTGTAAGAAGAAATAGACCATGTGGGTATTCGCATACATCTCTATTCATCTCATCTAAATTGACAAAACTATCTCATTCACTACGGAGCTAAATCTAAAACTACATGTTCTCATGTAAGATAGCTTGTAGCTGTAACCTGATGCAGAGAGGATATTAAATAGGAAACCCTAGTGAGCTTGAGGTCAGAGGAAGCTCCCAAGTCCATCCACCTTTCACAACAGACACCAATTCCATTTTTGAAGATCATAACAGCTTGTTGGCAATCAGCATAAGCCCACTTTGCCCACATAGGATTGTAAAACAGCTCAAGAACAAGGCTGCTCAAGCGAGTTTAACAGAGTTATTAGCATATAAGAAACCAAACAACGGAGCTAGGATCCAACTCCATGTTCACTGATGACCCAATCCTCCTGAATTTTAGTGAGCAAGTGTGTGCGTATATGTATATGCCCCTAATAGAATCGTATCTATGCTGAAATGGACAACGATCCAAACCTGAAATTTAACAGACAACTATATACATATAGCACAATTGGCTGACTGTAAGTCGAAATAGACCATATGGGTATTCACACAAAACTCCATTCAGGCCCATCCCAGCTTACAGAACTATCCCATTCAGTACACAACCATATGATTATCTGAGAATTAAACCAAAGAAGAACCAGAATACCAGTGGATTGTCAATATTGCATAGAGTTTTACCAACCTTCTACAATTAGTTTCAAAATCCAAAAACCTACAGATTCAACGATGAAAATGAATGATTGAAAGTACCTTAAATGATATGATGATGCAGGAATGACACCAGACAGGTCGTGGGATGTACATTCCTGTCACCTGGAAGGAAGGAAGGAAGGAGATACTATATCTGTGAAGCTTTTACAATATATAAAAATATTCAACAGCCCAAAAACACACTTATCATCATCATCATAATCATATCTCTGTCAGTCCTTCCGTCCATGTTCAGAAGATTTAGTAATGTTATTATTCCATCCATCCATGAATTATGATAATGATGATGACTGATCCTCCTGCAGCAGCACCACCAGCAGCAGCGGCAATTTTTGTAACATATCTAAGCATGGATTGATATAAGAATTTCCATTGTCCTTTTCTGATAGCAGCAGGAGCAGGTGGGGATGCTCTAAAAATGGGTATTTGGCAGGAAAAATGGAGATTTGAAGCCTAAGCATGATTTGACATGGCTCATGATTGCAAGGGTCACGGCTGTCGGATCCTGGATGGACTGCACTTTGCAGTTTATTCATCAATTCTTTTTCATGGGATAGGATCTCTCTTGGCTTCAATATAGGAAGCCATGTCAGTCACTCACTCATATTAACAATGAGCAGGACTAGGACTTGAAATATATAAAAATATATAAAGACATTTCCTTACAATGGCATCTGTGCTGAGCATTGACATTAACACATTGCCTTTTGAAACCTTTCCTTCACCATGATTGATTTTATCCATTGCAGTTATATATATTTAGGTGTAGTTAGATTTAGCCATTCATGGCCTAACCATTCTATTTATGGGTTGTTTAGACATCATGTTAAATAGTTTCTTCCCTTTTATCTCCCATACATACATGAGTTGAGTTGGGTTTTGATGTGTGATTTTTTTCCTTTGATACCTTACAGCTGTCTTTTGGATAAGCTGTAGTTAAAAGAGAGTTTTTAGTTTTACACATGGTTGTCTTTGGGTTAAGTTGTTGATTAAGCTGTTGCCTTATGACTGGTGTTTTTAAACACAGCCATGCTTAAAAAGCTATGGATTTTTTTTCTCTATTATGTTAAGAAAGGTGGGATTTCTCTGCATCATTGTTTTTTTTTTCTAAGTTTAACTGTTACGTTATGAAAATAATTTTTATGTCATCATAATTATCGATCTTTGAATTAGATTTTCTGCATTAAAACAGGTTTAATCACTTCATTACTTGCTGCTAAACCACCGCACTATTGAACAATTTTTTTTTTAAAACTAATTTTTTTTCTAACTCAACCAATTTTTAGCCGAAGCAAGATCAGAAGTCCCACGGTAAAGGAAGGCAGGTTGGTTTGTCACTGTTAGTTGCCGTAGGCCTAGGGCTCACCTAACACCAAACACAATGTAAGCGAATTTCAAACAATTATCTCGAGGAAATCACGGTGCGAAAAGGCCAAAACGTTTTTTTGCCTTGTCCATTGTCCACCAGACACGTGATAGCAGACAATTTTGTTGGTTTTCACAAGACCTACAATGGAATATATACATTTTATATACATTTAAATATATATTTATTTTCTGAGTTGCGTGATCAGAGGGGTAAGGATTTTTTGTTGTCTACTCCCTCGTTCTCGTGAGTGGTCCAAATCTGGCACTATTCTCCTATATTTCCTACAACCATATGAATTTTCGATTAATGTAATTGCACAGGGCCCAAAAAAAATCCTTCTATCACGTAAGGAGATGTGTCAGTGTGACGAATGAAGTTGATTCCGCTAAGATTTCACCGAGGAAATGCTCAACCTTCGACACGTACGAAAGAGCCCAGCCCATCCATGCGCCGACACGTCGGAGTTAGGCAGAGGCCCATAGATGTCCCGTTTTAATTGGGGGGAATTGCTGTTCACGGTCCTTTCTCCATGGGCCATGGCAGAAAGCAAGAAAGGTACAGCATATTTGTAGATCTGGGAATTCAATCAATACATAGTGTTTTTTTCCAGCATCAAGTTAAGAGATCAATTCTAGTTGGTAGCACTGGTTGTTGACACGTGTGGATAAACAGGGAATATGAATAGTGGAGAGATTTTAAGATGTTAAATTTTAATACGTTAGACATAGTATGTGTTTTTTTTTTTAATCAGTATCAGATTTTTGTAAATAAATTATATGATTAATATAATTGAGCTAATTTTCATCTGGAAAAAAGTTAAGCGATCAATTTTAATTATTAATATTTTCATTTTCATATTTTAAAGACAAATGTAACCAAAGTTTTAAAGACAAATGTAAAGTGATAAGATTCTAATATGAAATTTTAAGAAGTTAAACACAGCATATCCAATTGAATTGTTTATTTAAAAAGATAAAAGAATTTGTTGTACATTAAAATGATTAACCAAATTTTTAAAGACAAGTATGAGAAAAGGACACACAACCTTCTTTACTTAATGGGTTGTAGAATATAATGGAAAACCAAAAGAGTGTAAATCAAAATCATTTCGATTGTGACTTTGGAATCCAATCCTTCAAATTTAATTTAAATTAAACAACTTTTTACCTCCGTATACTTTATCATATCTACATAGGCAATACCAAAAAAGTCTTCTACTTCCTTATCAGACTGAGAATGACAATTCCCCACTATGTGTATATATGCCTTTTTGTGAACAACTATGAAACAGACCTTTGATGAGATTTTTTCCCATAATACAGAGGAACATATGTCAGTACTAAAATATTAATTAAAAATCTTGGGGCCTTCTTTCATTTGAGTAACTCAGCTTCTCTCTCAAGCTCTTCTAGAAGTAGGAGGATCATATAACATGTGGGCACTGATGATGTATGGCGTGATGCTGTGATTTGATTCTTTTATGGAAGGGCCACTTTCATCACTGGCCCCACCACTAATTTGTGGTTTGTTGACACATACTGGCCTCACCACAAGACTTTCACTGTTTGTTGATGCATAATTTAAATTTGAATGTGATTTATGTTTATAATTTTTAAAGTGTAAGATACATCTGTACCCATTTTGTTATTGGTATTATTATTATGTTTTGTTTTTTTTAATTAATAAATATTGTTGAGTTTTTATATATATTTTTTATTTTTATTATTTATAATATATTATTAATGAAAGCAACAATAAAAGAAAATTCTCTAAATTATTCTTGAATTTTTCAATAGAATATGACTTTTTGACATTTGATATTTTTATATAAAATTTTGTTAATGGTTTTAGTATCGTACCTTATAGACCATCTTTAATTTACAATTATTATTTTACAACACCTTTTTGTAATTTTATTAAAATGAAGTTATCCCATTCCTATCTTACAATTTCAATTCCTAACCTTAAAAAAAAAAATCACTTGTCTTTAAAATACAAGAATGCAAATTGTGGTAACGCTTAAAAAAATATAAATGGAAGGTGTATGGCTCATCTTTAAGCAAAACCACATTTATCACACCTACTAATAGTGCAATCCTACCTATTATTTGGTGGAGAATACTTTACATTTGAGTAAAACTGTTGGTGTTTTTTAAATTTAACAGCATGTTTGGCGGAAGGGATCAAGTCTCCCATGTGACCAGCAGCTTGACCGTTTTGTACACTGAAACCCTAAAATCTCTTTTTTTAATTCTAAATTTTGTTTGCGTGAGTTGGCCGTCTGCTCAGTAAGTCAACGGAGAAAGCTGCGAAGGTTTAAAATCGCGTTGCGCGGCCCAATAATGATAATTGGCCTTTCGTCATCCGACACGTGTCCGTCCGTATGCCGGGCCCCTCCGTACTGCAGTTGTTAGGAAACTGCAAGCGTGGACTCTGTAGCGTGGTTCCGCGCCTTAGACTCCAGCGGGGCCCACAGGGCAGTAAAATGACAAGAGAAAGCATTATGCATTTTTTACGCTAAATACGCTTATGAAGGACACGTATATAACACAAGAATTTAATTAAAAAAATCCTTGGTAAAGCATATATATATATTCATACGCTAACACGAACGCACATACCAAACTATAATAAATTTCTTTGAAATTTTCAAGGCATTAAATAAATATGAATTAAAATAAAATAATAAGCATCATTCAATTTTTTTAAATAAAATGGTTAAAATGATCTTAATCTAACTAAAATATTATATAAGATTGGGCTGTTTTTTTAAACTGGTTTGAGGATATCACTTATCCCAATTGTAAAAAAAGGAAACTTATGCCACTCAAAACATGTTGGTTATTAGTTATTGGGTTTAATTTTATTAAATGATGATGAAGATGGTTATTAGATAAATAGGTAAGGAATTACTTAGTTTATTTTATAAATTTATTTTTTATGTTTGAAAAGCATTCATAAATCACTAAATCACTATAGGTCAGTATTATAACAAATATTTTGAAATAGAAATTTAATTTGGGTGTAGGCATGTCATTTTAAGAGAAAGTGATTTTCATCTTCAACCCTCTTAATGTCACAAAGATGACAAATTCTTTCAACCTAGGGCATTTAGGAATTGTCCTATGGAGCTCGTGAGAGAGTTTGTTCTTATTTTAGCAATGTTGATTTTCTTCTTTATGTTAATTAAAACAAAGTGATATGTTTAATCTTCTAGATACTTTTAATAGTCACCCCTTTGCAGCATCTTAATTTTTTCTTATTCTCTAATTCTTTATCGCACCACAATTTCTTCTTTAATTTAGATGTAATAACATTTTTATTATTATTGTTATTCTACGAAGCAATTTCTTCCTCAATACCTCGATTATTTACCCAAGACTTGCATCTTTATGCCAACCTAGCTTGAGCCGCAAGTGGTTTTGACTAGATTTCGAAACAACCTTAGGAACTATCTTGTATTCCATGTTGTTTATCATGTTCTTGTACAATAACTGCCTAGTTATAGCCATGCTCTCAATGGGGGAAAGACTCAATTTTATGAAGAGGATACGATAGGGTGTATTGTCTTTAATTTTAAGATTATAAGTTATAAAACACTTTTGGATTGTCTCTATCTTTCCTTGTTGGAGTAAATGCACAACATTCCACTTTTGAAGGGACATCCATGTCTATTTTTAGTCATTTCTAAAAATTAGGGGGTTGCCTATTTTTAGTAGTGTTATTTATAGCAAGTCTAACCTATGGTATTGAATGGACAACTAATGTGCATTGGACGTGGATAACTTAACCCCTTAGGTAGTGCACATTTCATTTGTTATTGATGTAGTCAAACTTGTCATTTACCACTTAGTGACTCATGGTATTGACCCATGGTATTGATTAGTTAAGAATTGACTAAATCTAACTAGTACATGCACAAAGAACCCCAATCTTATGCGCATTTCATTTTCTCCGGAGGGATTCTATATATATTGTAATCATGTCAAGCATTAATATACAAGAGATATTCAAATTGGTTCTTCAACAATATTGTCCTTTTTAGTGTTATTTCATTCTCTCTTCTCTTTTTCTTGCAATTTTGCGAGTGTAATTTTTTTCTCACAACTAGATCTTGGCTTGTGCTTAAAATCCTACATGGTATCAGAGCACCATAGTGGATCGTGAGGAAAATTGACATTATATTCTATGTTTTTCAAAGATTGAATAACCCAAAGAGAATGGAACAACCACCTACATTAGTGATTCTTGTCCCATTCAATTACTTTGAATGGAAACCCAAGATCATACTTCTGCTAAGGAGTAAGGGGCTTTATAGGATCACTATGGGAACCGAAGAAGAGCCCAATTTCACCAATGAGAAAGCTCAGTTCCTCAATGGACAATATATGGCATTCGGGCTAATATGCTTGTCAATTTCTCTAGAATTGCTCTTCCAACTAGAATCATCTACCACTCTCGATGATGTATAGACCACACTAGAGGTTCTCTTTGGGAAAAAAAATGATCTTGAAGATTGCATATCAGATAACACCAAGAAAAATCTTGAAGAAAAGCCATCGAAAGATCTTGGTAAGGGCCATGCTCTAACTGTTATTTCTTCCTCACCTAATACTTGGATTTCAGATTAAGGGAACAGGTTATTGGATCCTTCCACAAATAGATTGTTCACTGAAGGAAGTAAGAAGTTCGATGAAGGTCCCCTGCTCAGAGAGGTGTAAAGCTTCTCTGCTTTCTATTCATGTAGTATTTTTTTTTATTTTAATTAAGGATTTGTATCTATTTATGTTGTCATATTTTAGGGTCTCATTAGAAGCATCGCTAATGGTTTTTATAGCAATCATACACTCTTTATTATACCAAGGGTTGGTCATTATATTATCCTTTTTACCTAACACCTTGATAGAGAAATTTTTAATAAAAGAAGAGAGGGTTATCACAACATTATGATAGAGGTCTTCAATATTGTCCTTAATTGATAGGAGTTTCAATTCATTATTTAAATCCTTTAGAAAAAGATTAGATTTATTTTTGTTGAAGATCAAGTGCCTTTGGTTATCAAAATTCTCTTCTATGGGGATTTTGTATATGACAAAGATTAGAGTTAGGGTTAAAGGTCTATGATCCAAGTCAAACTCATGGTCGTTTAAGATGTCAAAATTTACTATTTGGTCGTAAATGGGGATATCATATATCACATAATCAACGACACCCTTTCCAAGCCCATGGATACAAGTCATCTACTTGCATTTCAACCACTTCATTAGACCATTGCAAATTATTCGATCTTGAGAAGTGCATAGCTTAATCAACTTGAACCCGAATAAGTTCTTGACCAAGTCTTCATAATTTCTTTTATATATGCTAGCTAAAACAAGGTCCTCATCTAGCCATAACTAGTCATTGCTTAAGATAATAGATTGGTTAGTTCCTATTCTAGCATTAAAGTCTCCTAGCAAGAGGATATTGCCTTCATTTCTCATCCTGTGAATATCATGTTATAAGTCATTGTAAGGATAATTCTTATCTAGATTGTTTTTCTTATAAAAGGTAGAATTACTAATTTGTCATAATGATTTCTTTCAGTGGAGACAAGATCATTAAGAAAAAGAGATAAGAACTAGAATCATGTTACATATAGTCTAAAGTACCATAGGTTTGTCCTTTCCAAACATTGTTGGGTAACATAGCCTTTCTTCTTAGTTGAGCTATGGTCTAGTAGTATATCGATGAGAGTTTTTCACTACTAGCCCAAGTTAATTTCCAATGGATGGTAATCTTAAATTTTACTTGAGAGTCCTGAAAGTGACATGTCCTAGAGGTGAGAGTCCATTAACTCTAATCTTGAGGGTCGATCCTGATAATTACAAAAAGATTTTAGTAGTGAATTAATTGGGAATAAGTCCCTAACTCTAACCAAAATATAAATGATGTCATTGGAAGGAAGAAAAAAAACAAAAAAACTTAATTATTCATGGGCTACACTTATTTAAAGATGTATGGATTGAGGATTTCAATATCTCACTTGGTTGGATTTTTTGTGCACTTGAAAATAGTGAAAACCCTATGAATTGTTTTGCATACTACTGTGAAAAATGGTTTGTTTCTACTTAAAAACTTAAATATTGAATTTTGTTATAAAAAAGAAAAACACTTAATTTAAATCATGAATAACAATTTTTATAAAAAAATATTGTACAAAATATTATCATAAATAATATTTGACAAAATAAAGTAGAAAAAAAGTTAAAAAATGTAAAAGATTAATTTAAAGTAATATGAAAAAAAAAATTAAAAAAAATCATGAAAACTCACAAATTATAAACTATGTTAATCACTATTCTTCCTATATTTAAAGTAAAAAAAAATTGATGATAAGATTTGTTATAATATAAGTTGCACGAGCTTACAATTATGTAATCAATCTTCTTAATTTTTTTACATATAATCTTCTTAATATATTATAATTATAAATTTTTTACATAAAATCTAAAAATAAAAATAAGTTTTTTTTACATATAATCTTCTTAATATATTATAATTATAAATTTTTTACATAAAATCTAAAAATAAAAATATGACGTGATTAGTTTGATAATGTAAAATTAATGTTTTCATGATAAAATCCAAACATTTCACATATAAACAATGCCATCTAATCCTATAGTATATATCCATTTAATCAATTTTACAATACACATTTAAGATATGTAACTTCCATTCAATTTTTAAATAAATAAAAATAATATAAACAATGCCATCTAATTCTATAGTATATATCCATTTAATCAATTTTATAATACACATTTAAGATATGTAACTTTCATTCAATTTTTAAATAAATAAAAATAGTATTTAAATAAAAAAATCAAAACCATCTCATATAAATATTTAAAAAAATCATTAATATATGGTATTCATAAATTTTATAAAATAAACATACATAAAATAAAATGCTCTGTCCAAACCATGCTGGGAAAGGCAAAGTATATATTATAGATATGATATTTTAAAAGTTAGATATTAAAAATAATATTAAAGAAAGAAATGAGCATGACAACTTCTAGTGTACAATCCCAAATGCATGAAGGCACTACGAATTTTCGGATTCCATGAAGCATTGTACGATATCATGGCAACTCAATAAAGTTTTAAGGTTGAGTAGTCAACACGGCACATATCCTACAAACCCTTGGCTTCTCACCCCTCAATTATTTCATCCAAATGTCTTTTATGCTTTGAAAAAGAATTGATCCCCATAGAGGAAATAAAGAAAATGTAAAGAAATAAATGTAAAGGTACGAATAAAATAAAATTGGCAATCATTACATATCTATAAAAAGTATTATTTCCAAGCATAACATTTCACAATAGAATGTATGCTGAATACCTACCAGCATAACAAAACAATAATATAAAAGTATGGTGTTAACACACTTTAACAATAAAGTTTGTGGAGAGAAAACACTTTTTAAAGTAATGTATTACAACAATTTTATATTATTATATTTTCATTTTAATTTTAGATTTATTAAGTATCAAAATTTATATTTCCATTTTAAATTTAGATTTATTACATATCAAAATGGATAAAAACAAATCAAAAGATAAATATCTTGATGCTTAAAATATTTAAAGGTTAAAGGTTTGTTTTTATGTAAATTTTTTGGATGGGTGTTATTAACATTATGTGTGCGTCTTCCTTACTTTTAGGAGAATAAAGTAGGGGATAAACTTCTACATAGCACCAAATTAAAAGTATTTGATGCAATTGATTCGATTCAACGAGACTAAGTGATATATCAATAGAGTATATATTTAAAATATAGGATTAACAAGCGAGAATTTGCTGAATAAAAATATAGATCCCTTGTATTCTCTTTGAATATCATATTATAAAAAAGAAAACCCCGTTGTTAAAATAGCTTGCCTTTCCTGCTTTCAAGGCTTTCCTTGGCAAAAGGGGGAAGGGAGGTTTTTAAAATGCTTTTTTATTGAGTCAGATGTGGCATTGYTGATTCGAGAACAGTTGCCCTTTCTTTTTGCTTCGACAATAGATCAAAATAGAGGCAACAAAGCCACCCTACTTAGATCCCCGAATCGCGTTATTGGATTAGCGGGCGCCACACAGCATGTTGAGCCATTCCTCACTGCCTGAGGAATTCTTGGGAGAACCTTAGCACAAGCGCTAAGCGATAATAATACCTTGAAAACTGCAGTTTATATTCAGAACCGAGTTCCTTGCAAAGCTGCACCTGAAACTCCTTATAAGCGATGGACAGGAAAGATGCCGAGCCTTCATCATCTACATGTTTGGGGTGATTCAGGTATTGAGGGGAAGATTGTAAGTTGAAATGGTTTTATTCTATGTTGATTCCATCATCAATCAGAACGAGCGAATAAGAGGGATTGGTATAAGTAATATAAATTGGAGGGATCCAATCATATCCAGAGTTGATATGATGAAACACTAACTACCTAAACAATAAAATAAGGAGCTAAGTAACTTCTAACTAACTGATACAAGTGGATATTAGTGCCCCTTCCACTTTTTTCACTGAATCAAAATGGTTTTACATCTATTATAATAAATTTTGCCTCACCCCATGTAACTTGTTTGGATGTCTTTTCTATTTCCTTATGCAGATTTGAAGTCTCCTTTTGTACCTTCCAAAGCCAAAAAAACACATTTTTCCACATATGTGCACCCTATCAGTTAGACAACAAGCGTATACGCAGGTTGCTCCACAACAACTCACATACATCAGGTTTGGTGCTCAAAATTAAAAATTATGTCGGGTTTCCATGCCATGCCGTGAGATCCATGATCCTTGACCTTCCATATACTGGAAACGCTTTGAATCGACCCTTCAGTTCCATTTGAAGGCTATAAATTGAGCTTTATCCAAGCCTTGAAGGAGATTAAACAATTCAACTTTGAGAGCAAAGACACTTTGGAGAAATTTCACTTCATATTGAGTCTGCATCCCTTTATCCTTGAAAGTTTAAACCCCTTGTTCAACCCCCAAGATCTTTGTGATGGATAACCTCATTGTTTCCTTTATATGAGCTTGCCTTTGGTGGAGGATTGAAGTGGTGGAGGCCCAGCTTGAGGGACTTAATTTCTCGGTTTCGATGTGTATTGTTACATAAGTTTGTCACCTATATACTTCTGTTGATTATTTTAATAGAAATACTCTTTTCTCGTCCAATTGATATCTTGCATATATTTGAATTATTATTCCATGGGCGTATTTGTCATGTATGTTAATGGATTATGCTAATCTATATGCTAACATTATATATTATCACCATATGCTTGTGTATCTTGGTTGTTGAGGACAAGTTGCAGGTATAAAGATTTGAGTTGCTATTCGTATTTGGGGTTTTATTTGTATTTGGAGGTCTTGCTAGTACCTCTACCTCCGTGAGAGGAGGTGCTTTCAAGATTTTGGGTTGTGTTACCCTGCCCATATGGTGGACCAGACTTATGATTGTTCGTTTTCACATTGATTATATTATGGTGACTCTAGTTGCTTGACATAGGTAGCCACAAAGGTTATTTGCAGGGGTTATTTTGCAGGTACCCTGAGTCAGATAAGGGTCGGACAACACACAACCTTTATGGAGGATTACCTCTCCGGGGGAATCTGATCGACTGTGTTGTTAAGCCCACAACGACCATTATAATTGATTATGATACCTGTAATCTTTTGAAGGGAGTCTCAGGCCCCTCTTGGGCAAGACATATCTACTCTGGTGAGGGAGGTCCCTTTTCAACCACTATATCATGTTTGTGTGTATTGACCTTTTACTTTATTTTGGTGTGCCCTCTGATTATTAGTTGGCCCTAGGATTTGGTTTTATATCTCGAGTCTCGAGTCATCGTGGAGAAAGACCATCTTCCTCGCAGGTCTCGTTGTTTGTTGAAGTTACCACCACATCTTGAGTCTTTACCGAAGTTTCCTTCTAAAAGGCATAAAGTTAATAAATGTGGTACATATATCTCCACATACCAGACTTGTGATAATCTAGTTATCAGTATTGAGTCAAACCCGAACGTCACAAGGATTCCCTCGACTCCTATATCTTCTGTGATTAGTGGGATTCCTTCGACTCCTTTAGCCTTGATGGTTGGGGTGCTGGAGATCCCTGCCTTTACTGCTACCCAACCTGTGGGTTCTACTCAACCCATAGGAACAAAACCTTTCAGATATATTTTTGGTACGTCAGGTTACAATTCTCAGTCAATACATTCGGTCTCTAATCAATTTTGTTTTGGTATTCCCAACATGACGTTGCAACTCTCATCCTCTATTCCAACGACTAATGTGAATCCTAGTTTCAGACCTGGGGGCATGTCTCCTCCATATGCTCCTCTCTTTTTTGGTGGAGGCCATATTCCCCAAATGAATCCTACAGTTGGAGGTTGGCCTCCTCTTTCTTTAGGGCCTAATCCTATTTTCAATGCTCCTGGATGGAGTGCTCATCCGGGTGAACAAGTCACTTCCTATATTTCGTCCTTTAATCCCTCTTCCTCCATGACGATTCTGAAAAGAACATTTATTATGGCGAATCCCCCTCTGTCCTCTGGAGTTCCATCTGGAGGGAGTTAGTTTCACACTATGGGAAACCCTCATCCCGGAGCCCCTTCGGCTAGGGGCAACATAAATAACCCTCATTATGACACTTCCGCAGGTATGGTGCCCATACAACCTTTTATGAATAAGTTTGGAGGAGGATATTATCCTACCATACAGGGCCATGGAATATATCATAACTCTAGATGGCCTGCAATCCCTCAACACTAATCTTTCTCGAGAGCATGGGCTCAGATGCCGCAACCCCGACTCCCTTTTATGGCCACGCTTAATCTGCCATATTTTTCAAAATTAATGAATAACCCTCCGCATCATGATACATTATGCCCCCCCATCTCCACCAAGCTCCCTTCGGACATTCCAAAATTTGAAGGAAAGACTGGAAAGGAGTTGGGTGATCATGTCACTACTTTTCATCTTTGGTGCTCATCTAACTCTCTTAATGACGATTCTATTCATTTGAGGCTATTTCAATGCATCCTCACAGGGGTCACCGTGAATTGGTACATTGAGCTACTAGGGGGAACATAAAAAAACTTTAATAAGATGGTTTTGGTCTTTCTCAACCACTTACAGTTGTCAGTTCGTTACGATGCCGACATAGAACTTTTTTCGGCCCTCCACCAAGATGAAACCACACATATCTCAAACCATATACAAGAGTGGTGTAGACGAAAGAGGTTGATCAAATCCTACATTCCTCCAGAGTTTCTATTGGAGTGGTTCCTTAAGTCCTTATTGCCTTATATTTCGAAGGATGTTTCTACATTCGGAGTAACATCTGAGGAAGAAGCTATTTTCAAAGCCCAACAATTGGACCTCATATATGCTCAGTCTGGGATATTGTATGAAATTATTCTTGACGCACTGTAGTCGAACTATGACCCTATACAAAAGCTTGGGCCTCATGTCAATGGCATCATAGGCTTTGCAAATGCTAAGTCTACAGACTTGGTGACAAACCGGTTGAAATATTTGTCTCGAAGCCAGCCTGTAGCAGGACAAGCTTTGTCTTCGTCCTCCACTCCTACTCAGTCGGTGAATGTGCATTCTATACAATCGTCACCCAACCCAAATGGTAACCAACAACTAGGAGGGAATAGAAGGAAAGGACGAGGTAATAATCGTAAGGGTAGGAAAAATAATAATAAAGCCAAGGACGACACTAACAATGATAGATCGAATAATAATTCTGGTGAGGGAAAGAAAGAAAAACAGAAGGTGAAGTTTCCTTGTAAACCTTGTAAATATGATCACCTTACCCACCTTTGCCCCAAAATCGAGGAAGCCTCGAGGCTCTTATAACAACCACGCACTGTGATGCAAAATTTTGTTTATGCATAATCAACACATGGCTTTGGGGACCTCGAACACCGGAAATGCATCGAGTGGGAGTCAAAACCCCTTGACACATGAAGGTGGCCATTTATGTGTCAATATGGTCAAGTCTCAGATTGATGTAGCCACTCAATCTCATGATTACGGTTCTTCACAGACTATTGTAGGTATAGATTCTCCCCCTCCTCTGAAAACACCCTTGTAGATAAAAAATCTAGAACCTCTGCCTCGTATTTCCAAAGGAGTACTAAAAATCTTTTCCCACAATCCTAATGCCAGAGCTTCCCAGAACTATTCAATTGTCGAACCCCTTGTGCGATGTTGACTTTGGAGGTGCTCCAAACGTGTCCTTCACAAAGGAACGCCTTGTTATCTTCTTTAGGATCTCTAGACCTGTGTGGCTCGAAGGTCATTAAGTTTGATGTCATGGATGTTAAACCTTGATTACCTTACCACGTGGCCTTTCAAATCCATGTGGAGTACACAAAAATTACCATCAAATGCATTGTAATTTATGAAGGTACCGTGACATGCATGATGTCCCTAACCTATTGGAAATCCATTGGCTCTCCAACTCTATCCCAATCTATGACTATATTGAGAACATTTTATGGGCGTTCGTTTCGACCCCACATAATTCTTTTCGCTTTTTCGGTCCAGTTAGGTGGAAAGACAATAGAGGTTGATATTGAGGTGGTGGATGCGCCCCTTGACTATAATTTACTACTAGGGAATAATTGGACTTATGCCATGACAACAGTTGTGTCATCTGTTTTCCACACTCTATGTTTTCCTCACGAAGGGAAAATAGTGACAATTGATCAGTTGTCCCTTGCGCACGCTATTCCTAATGCATTATATGGACCTTTAGTCCTTGTGATTGACAATTATCAGTAGGAAACTGAGGATGTTGGTGTCAGAATGTATTTCTCTCTCATGGGTAGCTTTGATTTCGTGGCACCAATTCATCACATTCATGCCATTTCTAGTGAGTCTTCGTCGTTGATGAGGTCCGTTCCTTTTTGTACTTCGTATTCAATGACCCTTGGACCCTACCTTCCCCGACTATGTCATACGAAGGTCAATTGCACATTGGGATGGCAATGCCACCGTCAGCGGAAAAAGTTGTGTATCAGTCTATTCTTGACGCTACTGTTGACATGGATCATGTCTCCTTGCAGACGGACGACGAGGATCCTTTTCTAGAGCCCATATGGTTCTTCCAATCGTATTGTTCACATGATTGCCTCGAAGATACTTTACCTTCGGATGAAGCCATATTAGAGGCCATGCATGGTCCTGATAGGCCTTGGGACGATATGCATCATCTTTGCTATTTCCTCCCAGAGCTTGTTAGGATCAAACAAGATGACTTTAGATCTACCTTGAGTGAGATGGTCGGTTACACTGTGGTTCTGTTAGATATGCATGGCATTTATGCTGAAGGAAACATGGAGAATATTTCTCCTACTGTCACGATAGACATCTTTCGAATTCCTAGCAAAATTGAGAACGTATATATCCGTGTAGATTGTTTGCCTAGAGAAATTTAGATCTACACTGATCTCTTCAAATAATTTCATAATATATTCGCTTGATCATACAAAGAGATGATAGGGATTGACCCTAGCATTGTTGAATATGAGATCAAGACCTATCCGGATGCTAGACCTGTTCGACAATGTCTTAGAGTTGTTAATCCTAATAAGGCCCCTGCTATTAAGGAAGAGGTAGAGAGGCTACTTAATGTTGGTTTCATCTACCCGATTCCCTTGACTGAATGGGTGTCCAACCCCGTTCTCGTGAATAAAAAACAAGGAACCATCCATATATGTATGAATTCTAAATACCTGAACAAGGATTTTCGTAAAGATAACTTTGTGACTCCTTTCATTGACTAGATTCTTGATGAGTGATCCAGGTGGATATTGGTGGCCACCCACCTATTCTAACTAGCTCCTCTTGATAATTTTTAGTTCAACATGTTCTTTTGTACTTATTTTTAATTGTGGGTTCTACACTTTCGGGGTTGTCTAAAGCCCTACACATATTCTAGGTGGATACTGGTGGCTTCCCACCTAATCCAACTAGCTTATTTTGGAAGTTTTCATGTCAGCACATCTTTCTGTACTTCCAGGGCCATTTTGGGGCCCTAAACAATGTTTTTTTGGCTTGCCACAGTCAAACTATAGATAAAGTCATAGTTTGACAACATAATATGTAGTTCTCTAAAAGACCTTTCCAACGGGCTATCACGCACCTAAAACAAAGGTCTTATGCAAAATTTACAACCCCAGGAAGTTGAGGTACCAACTTACCCATCGGGGCCCACATAACTTTTGGCATTTCATCTCCTAGGGTTAGGTTTTTGGATGTCTAGGGTTTTGACATTCATGAGTAATGTTAAAAAGGCCTCTAGAGCCTCATTTTAATCATTCTTCTCAGACGGATGCACGTAGTAGTCACATCTCTTCTCAGAGAGAACTACCACCATTCGAGCAAGTTGTTTTTAGTTCTGCAGTTTTACAGTTTCAACCTGTTTTATTTATTCAATAGAAGTTATTGTTAAATGGATATATGTTGTTGTTCTCTGTATCTTTGTGTTATTGTATTCAGTCTATTATTCATTTTGTTCCACTCATAAATCCAGATCAATGAGTGCGCGGGGAGCGAAATCTTTTCTTTTATGGACAAATTTTCAGGGTATAATCAAATTCAAATCAAACCTGATCAACATAAGACAACATTTATTTGTCTTTGGGGTACTTTTGCATATTGAAAAATGCCTTTCGGCCTTAAAAACTACGGAGCATCCTTCCAAAGCGCCATGACCTTTGCTTTTCATGATCTCAAGCATATTGTCGAAGCTTACCTAGATGATCTTGATGCTCACTCTCACAAGAGAGTAGATCACTCCACTCACCTTCGATTAGTATTTGAGAGATGTCATTACTATTGCATTTGGTTGAACCCTCACAAGTGCATCTTCTGCATTAGGTCTAGCCATATTTTAGGATTCTTAGTATCTGAGCATACGATCATGGTAGATCCTATGAAGGTTGAGGCAATACTTCGATTGGCTCCCCCGCGCAACATTCGACAATTTCAAGGTTTACAGGGGAAGGCTAATTTCTTGTGTCAGTTCATAGTGGACTATGCCAATTTAACTAAGGGTTTCACGCGTCTTTTAAAGAAGGATACTCCATTTATATGGGATGAGTGAGCCTAGGAATCTTCCAATGCTCTTAAGAAAGCTTTGGTTTCGACGCCTCTGCTGAAGCCTCCAAACTACAGTAGAGAATATTTTCTTTATATCATCGCGTTCGAAGGGGTGGTTGGTATGGTTCTAGTTCAGGAGGACGATG